>PQXP01000077.1:0-78221 GCA_002973495.1 Apiotrichum akiyoshidainum
AGGGGTGGATGGGGGAGGCGGGGAGTTGCGCGAGTTGTGGGGGTGGTAGTCACCGGGGAGACGAGACGGCGTCAGCGCAATGCACGAGGGGTGAGGAGGCGATCAACAGCAGCGAGGGCGGAAAGAAGAGTCGTGAGGGGGCTGGCGATCAGGCCCGCCCGCCCCACAACCCCAGCACACTCTCTCGGCCGTTGTTTACTCATTACTCACAGTACCGAGACCGATGGAGGGGATCTTGCGGCCGTCAGCGAGGGTGAAGTGGGTGGGGAGCGCCATTGTGGTAATGTCTGAGCGGATGGGAGGGATAGAGTTGTGGAGAGAGAAGAGGGGAAAGAACAGCAACGACAGAGCCTTTATACAGACAGTGGTCTCGGCGGGACAGCCGGGGGACAGCCTACCGCCGGCCAGAGGCTACTTGGCGGGAATCCCCCGCTGCCTGCAAGCACGCTGTGGACAACGGGGGTCGGCCCGGCGGCCAGGTGGCTTCCAGGGTGCCTCGGGCATACTCGGGGGATATGCGGCGGGATCTCGGAGAGTGGCACGTCAGCAGCAGGTGAATCCGGTGAATAGCGTCACGCGCATTGCCGATTCAGCGAGCGCGCGGGGCCGACTCCGAGCGCGCCGGAGAGGGCGTGCGCTGCGCCGACACACGAGCTCCCACGCAGCAGTGCCCCGCTCGCCGTGTCCGAGTCCAGGCCCCGTCCGCCACATTCGCCTGCTGCTGCCGCGTACCGCGGGCAGCGCTGCGGCTGCCGTCAGCCGCCATCTTGCCGGGCCCCACCCGTCGCGGCTCGAGCCCACTCTCGCCCACGTGTCTATCATCCGCCCCCCGCTAGCCGGGCGACACCCGCACGCAACTGCCGGCCGACAGCCTCCTCTGCTCGCTGCCTGCTGCATGTGCTGCTACGGCAGAATCTCCGCACGCTGCTTCCCGTTCCCGGATCCGGCTCTCGCTGACAGAGACCGGCGCGCCCTTGTCAGATAAATGAATGCCGCGAGGGAGATTGCCGTCTCGTCGATCTCGGTCCGCCCAGTACATTGCCCGCCCGACATCCGGACTACATCCGTCAACCGCCAGGACCCTCGACGCCTGTCCAGTCGCGCGCCAGTCGCGCACCCCCCGCCTGAGCCCCCGCCACACACACGGCCTGCCCCGCCAGCCGCTCACCGCACCCACGCAGACCCTTCGCCGGGGGCGGGGGCCGGGCCGCCGAGCAGCCAGTGGCCGCCGGCAGTCGCCAGGGCAGCCGGGCAAGCGCGGGGCATAGGCAGCCCCCACATTCTGACTGACCGACTGCCTTGTGCGCGCGCGGCGCTCGATTCGCTCGCTGGTGATGGCACATTCTCGGCGCTTGGCGGGCGCCCCCGCACCATATGCTCCGCGTCCTGGGGCCCGCACCATATGCTCCGCGTCCTGCACTGTGCGCTCACCCTCTCCGTCGGGGCTGAAAGCGTGTTTGTGCGCCGTACCCTTCCGTATTTCTGTGTTCTGCATCCAGTTGCATTCTGTCTGTCTACTCTGTTCAATGGCACTGTCGTAATTGGCATCATCTCTTGCCTCGGTCCTGGGTAAACCTCGGCCTCTCGCCTCGGTCTCACCACACCGTGCATCCTCGACTCCTGATTCTCCGTTCTCGACTCTCGATTCTTGCGCCCAAGACACCCAGGCCGCCCGCGCAGATCCCCCTCTCGCCCTCGCTTCTCACCGATCATCTTCTTTGCGCCACCATTCACCATTCACCATTCTCCCATTCCTTTCATCCTTCCCCACACCCACAGCTTCCCCCACGCTTGGTCCAGTACATGCAATGCTTGCATAGTGTCGCGTCCGAGGCGCGTATACACACTCGGCGGGGACGTTATCACGGGGCGCCATATGCTAGTCACTGGCGCGTTCTACTACGTGGCCCATCATACAGGGCACATTAAACATGGCCACCCGCGCTTGCTACCTGGCTAGCTTGCTGCTGTGCGCTCGCTGCTCACTGCGGTGTCGTCGCGTCGTCACATGAATTGGTGAATGGGGTTTGGTTGCGAATGCGGGGGGTGGCGTGGTGGAGTCTGGAGACGCTCCATGACACAATTATTTGCACGAATGCTTTGTTTTCGATCGAGGGGTGGTTCTACTCTTCGTCGCTCGACTCCTCCTCCGAGCTCGAGTCCTCCTCCTGGTACGGCGCCGCGGCGGCGCTGCTGCGGCCCTCGAACGACTGCAGCTGCGCCTCCATCTTGCGGATGCGGTCGGCCTCCTCCTGCTCGTTGAGGTGCTTGCGGCCGGGTGCGCCGCCAAAGCCAGACTTGCGGGGCGCCGCCTTGTTCTTCTTGCCGCGCTTGCGACCGCGACACACGAGGTTGTACAGCTTGATGACGGTTGCGGCGGGGAGCGAATCAATGTCGAGCTCAATCTCCTGGTCGCCAGAGATCTGGGTGGTCGACTGGATAATCTCCACAGCAGCAGCGAGGGTCTCGGCCTCGGCGATCTGAATCTTCTCGGCGAGCTCCTGCTTTTGCGTAATGGTGATGCTCTGGACCTCGTCGTCGCTGTCCTCTTCCTCGCGGTAGGTCGGCGTCTCCTTGGGCTTGCGGGGCTTCTTGGCGACGCCGTTGCCGTTGGCGGCGGAAGGAGACGGCTTCGAGGTCGAGTACTTGCGAGCAGGCTTGGCGGGAGCGGCCTTTGGAGTCTTGGGCTTGCTCTTCTTTGCCGCCTTGCGCGCAATCTTGGCCTCGAGGTCGGCAATCTCGCGGTCGAGCGCGGCGCGCTCCGCCTTGGCCTCCTTGAGACGCACAGTGTCCTTGTCCTCGTCCTCGGACTCGTCCATGTCCTCGCCGACCGCGTCCTCGCTCGGCGCGCGCGCCTCGGGCTGGGGCTTGGGCGGCATGGTGCGCGCCTTCTCCTCCCAGAGCTGAAGCAGGGCATTGGCCGCAATGAACACGGCGTCGCCGCGGGGGTTGAACGTGGTGGCGTTGTTGACAAGCAGACGGATCTCGCTGTCGACCTGAGAGACTTCCTCATACGTGCCGTCCTCGAGGCGCGCCTTGATCATGAGCAGATCAATAGGCTGCTTGATAATCGTCTTGTACTCGGGGATGGCAGCAATGACGTCTGCAATGGGGTACAGGAACGGCGAGACAATGTCAAAGTACTTTTGTGTCTTCTCCAACGACGCAATTGTGCGGGCGGCCCACTGCAGCTGGGGGTCGTTGCGGCGCTTGGGCTTGCGCGCCGAGCCAGGGCCATCGTAGCCCAGGTCCTTTGAGGGAGGGGGGTGGATCTCGCGCTTGGGGCGCATAGAGTCGTCTGTCCGGCGGATGACTGGCGGCTGCGAGATGGATGCGCGGCGATGGGGCGCAGAAGTCGCGGACGGGGTGACGGGCGTCGCGGGGGACGATGCCTGCTGCTGACAGTCAGATTTTGCCGTTCACATCTGTGTGCTCACCTCTGTGGGAAGAGTCTTGAGCGCGCGCTCCCAGGCGTCCTCGAGCTTGGCGGCCGCCTGCGACACGACATGGTCGATACCGTTAAACTTGCGAGTGTTCTCCCAGATGTGGCGAATGTCCTTTGTGACTTCTGCGACCGAGCTGTAGCTACCCTTGCTCGTGTCCCAGTTGCCGAGTTTGCTCTTGTCCTTTGGCGGTCCGCGGGGATCTGATGCGTGCAACTTTGTGTTGACCGTGCCGAGGTCCATAGGATAGGGAATAATGTTGTGGTAGTGCGGGATGTTGAAGCGCACAGTGTCAACGGGTTCGCGGAAGTTGTACGAGTTGTTCGACTTGAGAATGTTTCCCACAGTCTTGACGAGGTACTTGTGCTGGACGAGCGTGAGGGGCGAGCTGGGGCCAGGGTAGCGAGGAGGGGGCTCGACATAGTTTGTCCAGGGGTACACGACTGGGGGAGCGTTAGGGTCGACGGGTGCAGCGACGGCCATGAGCGGAGAGGCTTCCTTGACGCGTTTAATATCAGATGACGCGAGCGCGTCGCCTGACCGCTTGAGGCTGTCCTTTTCCATCGAGCCTGCGCGGCCGAGGTCGTAGGACGAGTTGCTCGGGGTGGGGTAGGCATCGCGCATGGGGGACGAATGCTTCGGGGCGCCGCCAACGGGCGGGTAGGGGTTGGGAGGATACGACATTGAGCCGTTCATTGGGGGGAGTTTCGGGGGAAGAGGAAGGTGGTGGAGAGAGCGTCTCCGGCGGTGATCGATGTCGCCTGGAGCTCTACTGACGGAGAAGACGGACAGAGCAGCGACGACGGATGAGGGCAGACAAGACGACGGACGAGGTTAATGCACGCGACGGACAGCAGAATACGACCAAGGAGGAACTCGTGTCAGCACGGGGGAAGGGGTCGCAGGATGGATAGCATCGCCTGTCAAGAAGAGAGAGAGAGAGAGAGGAAGAAAAGGAGTATGGGAAGGGAAGGATAGAGTGGTGCTCATGCATTGACAGGTACGGCATGGTCACCCACCTTGAAATATAATTGCTGTTGGTTGAGACGCACTGATGACCTGATACGCGGGTGGCAACTTCCGTTCGCTCTGGTCACCGGGCTCGAGTGTAGTGGTGTGGGGTGTTAATGGGGAGATGGATGGATGAATGCGTGGGGGTATGTATGCAATGTGATGATGTGTTGATGTTGTTGTTGTTGTTGTTARATGRYKAAAWGRCKACAGGGAGAAGTGAAAAGGTGGAGGTGGGGTGCGGTCTGGAATGATGAAATGATGGCGAGCAAGGGACAGAAGGTGGTGACGGTGGCTGGTGGGATGGGAGGGAAGGATATGATTGGGTGGAGGGAAGGCTAAACACTTTGGGTGCAAAGTGTAAAAAGGGGGGGGAATTGAGAATCGAAAAAGAAGAGACCAGGTGGAGGTCTTTTGGGATATATGGGGGGGAAGGCAGAAGGGGGGGAGCGTGGGGGGAGGGAAGGCGGGCGGGTGGAAGCCAACGGGGGCAGTGTTTTTATTTACTTTTTTTTTTCTTCTCGTCTTCCTTCCTTCTCTTCTTCTCTCTCTCGTCGCTGGGCACGGGAGGGAAGGGGGGGTCTGAAAAAAAAAAAAAATAGTGGAGGGGGGGCATGTCGGCCTCTTTTCGGGTCGTCCAGACTACTTATACTCTGATCGCGCAACCTCACGGCCCCCAGGCACTGCTCGCTACACTTGTAATAGCAATACAACCATATTCTAATGGCCATTACAAAACCAAACAATGACGTGGCGTGTCTGACTGCCCCGGGGATACGCAAGCCATCCGGCGTTAGTGTCTTGTGGCGCTTGTTGGGTTTCCCCGCTGCAGTAATCTCTCAACTGACTCATTGATCAGGGACAAAAATAGTCAGGGTGCTCCGGGCCCATCGGGTTATATCGCACAGACTCGCTTCCGGCCATCCGACCGCCTCGTGGGCAATGCGTGTTGGGCATATGGGCTTGCTGGGCGTGCCATGCTGGGCAGGCTGCAGCATGCTTGGCACTGACAGATGCATGTGCATGCATGCATGCACGCACGCACACCAGCGCCCACGCTGCACGCAGTGGTGGTACTCACAGGACTGCAGAAAAGTGCAGAATGATGGGAAACAAGCACGCCGGGTTACGCACAACAGGGGAGGGAAGACGGCAGGATTGATCCATCCGAGCGCTGACGGGATCGCTCCACCACGACGCGCCCTCCAGCAGCCCACCGCACAGCACACCATCCCACCACCTCGCGCCCGCCGCTCACCACCCACGACCCACCACCAAACTTGACGAGGCGAAGTCTTGAGCAGTGCGTGCTGTGGATGTCGGCGACGGCGACGATAGTTGGAGGTCGAATATGCTTGCTGGCAGCAGTCGCTGTAACTGTGCAGAGATGGGATTTGGTGCAGTGGCAAATGTGCAAGCCTTCACACGCAGAGCCAAAAGGGGGCGAGGACCACCAAAAGGAAATGCCAAATTCGCCCCTTGAACCGCCAGTGGGTCAGCCGGTCAATGTCCGAGAATGCCGAAACCCATCGGATCCACGCCCAAGGTTGACGGATTAGCGGGAGCATTTGTATCACTCACCCCCCCAACAAGCACATCCTGGCCCCTGGCTCTACGACGACGCGCCTGGCTTTGGCCTTTCCTCCGCGTGGGCACCACGTGGAAAACCCTGAGTAGAGACAGACAGGCGCGACGTCACTCACTCGACCTGTCGACCCCGCTGTTCTCGACTGATCAATCTCATCTCTGACGACGCAACAACGACTCACTCACTCCATCTTCTACAGCTTGATAATCAATCCCACACGCACACCGGATACACCCCAACACGGACACTCGCACCGACACGCACACCCACGGGGACACCGACATCGATACACCACCCCCATGGCGACGTTCTCGGCCTCGGCCGCCGTGAGCGAGGTGCTGCGGCAGCCGGACGACCTCGTCAAGCTGCAGGCGTACCGGAATAAGCTTCTCAAGGAAAAGGCCGCGCTGGACGCCAAGCTGCAAGAGGGCGTGCGGCAGCAGCTGGACGCGACGCGCGAGGCGCTCGTGCGTCTGCAAGAGTCGCGCACTGCCGCGGCCATGATCCGAGAAGAGATGAGCGAGGTCGAAAAGCTCAAGCGCGACAAGGGCGAGGGCGAGGCGTTTGCAAAGATCACGCGCGTGTCGACTATCCACCGCAACTTTGCGCAGACGGCCAAGATGGTCACGCAGCTGCAGAGCATGGCCGAAAAGGTGGACAACCTCGCCGCGATGCTCGCCGACGACCAGCACGACGGCATCATCGGCCCCTCGTCCAACCTGCTGCCGATCCACTTCCAGCTCCAGCAGCTCGAGGCGTTCCGCAACGAAACGATGCACCAGGCTCAGCGCGGAAACAGCGACGACCGGGTGATCCTCGCGCAGTGGTTTGAACCCCTCGACCAGGTCGGCAAGGAGTTTGAGGCGTGGCTGTGGGACATTGCGGGCAACGTCGTCGAGATTGCACGGCAGGGCTACGGCGGCACCATCGTGCGTCTCCTCAAGATTGTCCAGTTTGAGCAAAAAGAGGACGAAAAGGCCGTCGCGCTCCGCCTCGTGCGCAAGGTCGGCACCCCCGACACCGCGTCCAAGTTCCGCACCCCCGCGACCGCCCGCCAGATCAAAACCTACCGGCACAAGATGCTCGCCGCCATGGAGGCGTCCATCAAGGGCAAGTTTGACTACTTTCTCGAGCAGGCCGGCGACGACCGCATGGCGTTTATCGAATCACTGTCGTTCATCTACAAGGACATGATCCGCATCAAGGACGACGTCGAGCCGCTGTTCCCCCCCGACTACGAGATTGTCAAGTGGCTTATCAAGCGGTACCACGCGGCTCTGAACAGCGTACTGCAGACTGTCGTCGACTCGGCCCCAGAGGCCGCGGTGCTGTTGCACATCCACGCGTGGACAAAAGAGTACCGCCAGAGCATGAAGGAGCTCGAGGTGCCGAAAGAGTGGCTCCAGCCGCCGCTGCTCGACGGCAAGGCGCAGGACCTCATTGAGGACTATGTCCGTCTTATCATCACAAAGCTCGACGAATGGACACGCAACCTGCAGGCCGAAGAGGCCAACAAGTTCAAGTGGCGCACCGACGAGCCCGGCCGCGGCACCGATGGGACGTTTGGCATGGACGGCGTCGTCGACTTTTTCCAGCTCGTCAACCAGCAGATTGACCTCGCATTGGATTCAAACCAGGGCGCCGTCCTCGCGCGCGTCGTCACCGAGTCGGCCAAAGTCATGCACCGTCTGCAGGGCGAGTGGGTCGGCCTCATGGCCGACGAGGCGCGCGCACAGTCGGAGAAGAAGCCAGAGGAGGTCGCCGGCGGACTTGTCGAGTACGTCATGGCGCTCGCAAACGACCAGCTGCGCGCAGCAGACTATACCGAGGCCCTCCAGCAGCGCCTCGAGCCGCTCGTGTCCGACAAGTACAAGACGGTCATCGCGGACCGCCTCAACGAGGCGATCGACGGCTACCTCGACGTCGCGAAGCGGTGCACATCCACGCTCGTCGAGTTTGTCTTCAACGACATCCGTCCCGCGACGCGCGCGCTCATTTCACCGCAGTGGTACACGGACCAGCTCGTCCCGCAGATTATCGAGACGATGCGCGACTACCTGGCCGACTACAGCGCGCACCTCAACCCGAGCATCTTTGACATTGTCGTCGAGGACATGCTCGACGCGTTCCTCATCACGTACCTGACGGCCCTGCGCCGCGCGCCGACAAAGGCGCTCCGCATGCCCATTGCCGCCCAGCGCATCCGCAACGACATTTCCACTGCGTTCGACTTTTTCGTCAACTACAAGCTGGCCGAGGAGCTTGAGGCGAGCTTTGCGGTCATGGACCAGATTGCCAGCATGCTCTCGGCGTCCCCGCAGATGGTGTTCATGGACTACTGGAGCTTTGCAAAGGTGCACGGCCCGCAGCTCCAGTTTGTCGAGGCACTCATGAAGGCGCGCGACGACCTCGACCGCTCCGCCGTCTCAGAGGTCATGGACACGCTCAAACGCAAGGTCCGCGAGGAGGACCTGCAGGACCCCGCCGAGCCGACTATTATGGTGAGTGCAGCAAGCGAGCGGCGCTGCGAGTCCACGCCGGTAAAGAGACAACGAGAGCGGACAGGCGAAGCTGCGAGAGGGCGGAGAGCGCGCACCTACTAGCAGCTGCTGCTCCTCCCCCTCGCCCTTCTTCTCGCTCTCACCCTCTCCCTCCGCTCTATCGCGACCCGCTTCCCCACGTGAATCAGCAGCTGACACCCCCAGGTCAAGGTCGTCGGCAGCACCGGCCTCATGGCCAACCTCTCCAAGATCTCAAATCTCGCAAACCAGTACGCCGAGCGCGCGGGCATTTCGGGAAGGATATAGGCGCGCCGCAGCGCGGCGAGCGCATGCACGGGGGGCGCGTGGGAGAACGCAGTGCACGAGATGTTTGTACCATATGCCATTCACATAATTCCACGCCGCTATTTTCGTTCACAAGTTACGAGGTGCTGCTCTGTGTCCACGGCTGATGTCCTTGTTCTGTCGTCCTTTCAATCCCACTCTGCCCCTAGTGCCATGACCCGGCATAGTCCCTATGCGCTGCAGCCCCCGTCTCCGTGCCCTCTCGCTACCGCCACGCGCCACGATACTCGTCACAAAGTTACGAATGTGCATCGCCGCCGACGTGAACGTCAAGGCTGGCCTACCCCCCCCCCGTGTAATGTATCACCTGCTCATCTCATGCCGTCTCCGTCCGCAATCTCCAACAAGACTCGCGTGCCTCGCCCGCCCGCCGTCTGGCGCCGCCTAGTCGCTGTCCTCAATCTCGATCGGCGCGTTCTGCCCGCCCTTGGCCGCCCAGAACGCCTTGCGGTCCGCGGCCGTCAGCCGTCCGGTACTGCTGCCGGCAGCGGCGCCTGCGTTTGTCGGGGATCCGTCGCGGCTCGGCATCTTGCTCCCCGGCGCGCTCGCCGCCTTCTTGGCCTTGCGCCGCCGGCGGCTCTTCTCCGCCTTGTCCCCCGCACCCACCTCGCCGTCCGAGTGCGCGGTGGCCGCAGCGACAGCCTCAGCAGCAGAGGCCTTGGCGGCGGCGGCGGCGGCGCGCTCGCGCTTGCGCTGCTTTGCGCGGCGCTTCTTCTCTGCCGCGCGCGACTTTTTGCCCGCTGCGTGGCTCGCGTACTTGCTGTCAATCTCGCCCTCCTCGACGTCGTCCTCGGACACGGACCCGAACCGGCCCGCGAGCGAGCTCCGCTTGCCGTTGCCGTTGCCGTGGCCGCTGCTGCCGTGCTTCTTGCCGCTTTTCGGGCGCAAGGATGCGGACGACGCACCAGAGGCGGAGCCGTCCGACGAGTTCGAGTTCGAGTCCGAGTCCGAGTCCGAGTCCGAGTCGGACGCGGCGTCGCCGTCGTCGACGAGGATGGCGCCGAGGGGGTCCCTGTCGCGGTCGTCGGCGCGCGTCGCTGGCGGCGGGGTGCGGTCCACGCGGATGCGCGCCGCGGACGTGTCCGCTCCCGAGCGCTGCGCAGCCTCGCGGGCACCGCCGCCGCGCGCGCCGTCGCTGCTGACAATAGTCGCGCGCGAGCCCATGCGGCGGAGTAGGCCGTTAAGCTTGCTCTTGAGGCGGCCCGAAGCGTCGAGCTGCGCGAGGTCGCGGCGGAAACGCTGCGTCTCGCGCGTGACGCCCATGACGGTGCTCAGGATGCTCGCCTCCTGCGCGTCGATCGGGTCGTGCTCGCGGCGCTCCTTGCGGCCATTAATGAGCTCGGTGCGCTCAAACATGGTCGCGGTCAACACCTCGTACGCGCCGCCGAGCGTCATCTTGACCTGCCGGATGCCGTGCGAGCTGCGGGCGACGTCGTTGTTGTCCGGGTCCTGCGGGTCCTCGATCGACAGTAGGAACGGCTGGTTGTTAAAGTTGTGCCAGCCCCTGGAGCGCTTCGCGTAGTAGGCGCCGCCCTTGCGGATCGAAATGCCGACGTCGTCATAGTTGAAGTTGCGGCCGTAGAGCTCAAAAAACTCGCACAGAAGCGTGCCGAGGTTCTTGCGCGCGTCCATCTCGCTCCTGCGCAGTTTCGGGTGCAGCTGTAGGAAGGAGATGACGAGACAGATGACAGAGTACGAGCCGAGGCCGCCAGTGTACACCTCGTTCATGCTACGCTGCGACAGGAACGCCTTGACGACGAGAATGAGCTCGCGCGCACCGGGTAGGTCGTCCAGGTAGTGCTGGATAATCTTGGCGGCCTGCACGCCGTTGGATACCGTGTCGGGGTGGTTGAGCGAGATGTCGACGTTGATCTTGCCTACGCCATGTCAGGAAGGTTCGGTTTGAAGCCTCGCTCGACTCACCATCGTCGGTCACAAACTTGATGATCGGCACCTTGGCCTTGGCAATAACAGCCACGACGTGGGTGATGTTTGCGCGACGCATCATTCCCGCAAGGTCACGCAGGAGACGCGTCTTGTTTCTCTCAGTCATCTCTGGCGTCGTCACCACCAGATCAATATCTCCAGTCGGCAGGTACAGGGCCGTCTGCCACGAGCCGAACGGCAGGACCTCGGCCTCCGGCCACTGGTCCGTGATCGTGTTTGCAATCAGGTCGATCATGTTCGCGCGCACTCGGCTCTCGGCCGGCGTCGGCGCCATGTAGTTGTAGAACGCCTGGATTTCGTCGTTGAGCCTAAGTGTTAGATGGAGCACAAGTCTGCGGTAGCACTCACATCTCGGCAGAGTCGACGCAGGTCTCCCACCGCACATCCTCGGCCCATGGCGCGGAGCGCTCTGCCGCCTTGCGCTCCTCTTTCAGGTTGCGCGGGCCAGTAGCATACGGGTCGGGCTTGACGCGTTTGTTATCAGGTGCCGCACCGGTGCTCTTGCGTTTGTTGCCCGGGCGCGACGGGTCTGTCGGGGGCGTCGACACGGGTGTGCTGACGCCACTACTGCCATCCACCTCGCGCGCCTTGCCCTTCCAGCCGCGCGGCGGCGAACGCGTGAGTCCCGCGAGCATCATGTTGTTGTTGTCGTCGTCGTCCAACTCCATATCGGATGATCGGGGCGACGGCGGCGCGCTCCCCGAGCGGCTCGGGCCGGCGCTCGGGACGTCAAAGCTGATAAAGTCGTCGCCGGTGACAAAGCCGGAAGTGTCGGCCATGATGGTTGTTGTTATGAGAAGCACAGAAACAGAAACCAAATGTCCGCATGGACATGGCCTGCTCGAAATCAACTTGAACTTTGGCTCTAACATTTTGGCGCCACCCAGCTGTCCGTGGTTTCCACGTGCTTATCAGACCACGTGGAAAATCCCACGTCATAGGTTCATGGGTTGCTCAGGCTGGGCGGGGTTGTTGTGGTCGCTCGATCGTGACCAACACCAGAATCACCCATTCCTGCTTCCTCATCATCATCAACACTCTGCTCACCATCATCGCCACCGTCATCCTCGTCAGCTAGCAGAAAGTGCAGAAACCTGCAATAGTACTACGGCCGCGGCCCCCGACCACTCCACCCTCACCACCCACACCTCTCTCCCCGCCTCCCGCCGCCGCTACCCGCCACCACCACCCGACATACCACTCACCCCGATGGCGGACGTCGCCCCCGCACGCGGCAAGCGTGCGCGCTCCCCGTCTCCCGTCTATACCGACACGCTCGCCTCACCGTTAGAGGTCCTACTCAAGCGCAGACGGCGGTCCGAGTGGGCGAACGCCTCGGGCTTTGCTTCCTCGTCCTCAAACACCCACTCAGGTGCGGGACCCTCAGGCGCGCCCTCAGGACCTTCCGAGCCCGGCCACCACGGCCACGCCACGAGCAGCCGCATGTTTGCACCCCCTCCCCCGCCGCCACCTGTGTGGCAAACGGCCGAACAGCAGCAGAAGGAGCAGCTGCAGAACCACCACGGCCATGCGTACGACGCGGACAATTCGTCCCAGGCCGCTGTGAGCAGTCCGCTCCGCCGCCACGCACCCGAAGACGACGACGACGAGCACCTCCACCCCGACGGTGGCGAGGGCAGCACCTTCTCTCGGCGGGCTGTCGAGCGCCGCCGCACCCGCCAGTGGGAGCGACTGCAGGACCCAAGTAGCATGGCGCCTTCCTCGGCACCATCAGGCATGTACCACCACGCTGCGTACTCGTCCTCGCAGCAGCACCTCCCAATGAGCACCGACGGCTCGGTCCGCTCGCTCCAGTCGTCCCCCGCCCGCCGATACTCTGCAGCGACGCCCGAGCGCCCGCATCTCGCCACCCACATGTCCTCCTCCCCGATCCGCCACAATCCGCCTTCCTCCACGCCCTTCCGCGACGATGAGTGGACAGAGGACGAGCGCCTCCGTGAGTGGGGCGACCAGTACGCTACCCAGAACAGCCTCCTTTATTCTCTCGTAAGTTGGAGTACTCCTCTCGGTAACTGACAGCAGCACCGCGCGCGCGTGGAGGCAATACACGCCGGAGCCGGGGCCGGAGCCGGGGCCGGAGCCAGCATCAGTGGGAGCAGTCCCGCCCCCCCCGCCAACCCCAGCGCGAGCGCGAGCCCGATGGTCACTCCAGCACCACAGCGCACCGCGCCCGCACACCACCACTCGCACGCACACGTGCATCTCCCCACGCCATACCGCCACGCCCAGCGCACGCCGCTTGACACGCCCGGCCTCGTGTCTAGCGACTACGCCAGCTCGCCCTTCCCTCTCTCCCCGGGTCCCGGCGGCACTGTTGGTCCCGCCCCTTCGCCCGTGCACGCGAACATGATGCCGCACGAGGCGGAGACCGTGCGGGCGGGATACGAGGAGGCGAACCGCCTGCTTGCGGCGCTGAACGTGGCGCGCTTGCGGCGATTCGACGAGGGACAGAGCCCGCTCGGCAGCCGCGGAGCTGGAGGCGCAGGCGCTGGTGCCGGTGGAGACAGCGACAGGATGGCAATGGACGAGCAGTGGTAGCAGACGAGCGCTCGAGATCGAGCTCTGGGTATCGACAGGCGAGTCACACGACCGCGAAGAGCCCCGCAGCATCACAACACCGTGTTCTACACATGACCAATTCAACCAACCCCCACCTACGCGCATCAACATCACCGCACACCACCAACACTGACACTGGCACGACACCGCGGCCAACACCAACACCACACCAACCCCAACACCAGCACTAGCATCACGATCCCACCCTGCAGTAGCATGTTGACAAATCTACCTTGTACCATTTTTACCACTACCATTCCATTCCTCTTTCTCCCTTCCCTCACTTCCCCGCATTCGCAATCTCCATCTCACGACCACGCACAGGCACAGGCGCGACGATGACCATGTACATGTTTCATGTCCGGCTGTGGGATCTCGGATCTCGGATGCGCATTCTGACTGCCGCCGCACAGACTGGCGTTGCAGGGGGCTCATCCCGGAGAGGACAGAGAACGGCGGATAGTTCCCACTGATGGCAGCTGGCTTCCGAGGTTCTGCGTTACAGGCTACATTAAATCTAGTCTGCGTCATCTAGTACGACTATGAGGCAGATATGGGGAGCGTTTCTCCAGAGCTCCAGAGAGAGCGTGTCTGATGTGGGGTCTCCAGAGTGTGACAGGGTTCAGCGGTCATTACGAGCCGGCGGTTCAAGAGGGGGCACTCCAATGTGGACCATGAAACGAGCGCAGTTGTCCTCAAAGCTGCCGTGCGGCCGTATCCCGTACGCTGCCATCATCTGCTCCAGGGCCGTCGTGCCCAGGTCTTTGATCTCGCGCGCGGTGGCTGGAAAGTTGGTCGGCGCGTCGCGCATGCGCGTCGCGTGCGCGTCGCGAGCGGGCGGCAGCTGGAGGGGGACAAGTTTTCCGTCGCGGCCCGCCCGCGCGTTGTGCAGGCGCGGCATCTCCCACGCATCCCTGGGTGCTGTCAGCGAGGCATGTACAGACACGTCTGGGAAGGAGACGGGGCAAACGCACTGGATGGTCCATCTGCGCTCTATCGCGTGGACGCGGCGCTCGATGCGGTCGAAACGCGCGTTGATCGTCGCCTGCAGGGCAGCCAGGTCGGGCGGCGCGGCGCCGAGAGCCGCACCGGCTGCAACCGACGCCGAGGCAGCCGCGGCGGCGTCGAGGAGCTTGGTCGTGAGACGGGCCGTCTTGCGGGCAAGCGTGTCCTCGATGCGTTTTCTCTTCTTGGTGCCCTCCCGGATCGCCGTGGCGAGCTCATCGGCCGTCGCGTCCTCGTCGACAGAGGAGGCTCGAGAGCGGGGAGTGTCTGCGGGTGGGGGCGAGTCGTCCATGGTGATTGTGATTGTGATGGTGATGTTGCGGTTGGTGTTGTTATGGTGGACGGAATAGGCCAAAAGTGGAGGCGTGTTTGCTGACTCGCCGAATTGGCCGGTGGCGATTACGATTACGTCAGTACAGAATGACGGTCGCAGCATGGTGGCAAGCTTCCACTGCCACAGAAACACCGATAAGCATCGGCTCTTTAGCATCTCTAGGATGCAGTGACTTTACAGCACGCGAACGTGAACGTGGCGACGAAGGGATGCTTACTGGAAGGATCGTGACATTGTCCTAATGAGCGAGAACTCTCATACTGTCGACGGCAATTGGCCTTTCTGCCCCGAGTCGTCGGCTCGTAGGTGGCAAGCCGAACCGTGATATCGGTACCTCCCAACTTCTCGATCTCGCCGCGGTGTAGAGAAGTTGATCAGTGGAAAAGCGAGTGGGAGTCGCACGCGATCAGCTGCTCAGGCGGGCGGCAGGTTGGGCAGGAAGAGGTACAGTCGTGAAGGCACGGAATCGCCCACGCATGTTCCCTTCTGTCAACATGATAGGATGGCAACAACACTGTAGAAGCTGCTGTGTTGGAGGCCGTGTATGGAGACCTGCAATCTGATCCTCATGGCCTCTCGAATCCAGAGTGGATCTCTTCAGAAAGACATCAGTCGGGAGTAGCGACAGCGGCGACAGCAGAGGCGGTGGCCTTCGAGAGCTTCGAGGCGAGGCACGCGGGCTTGTGCGAAATCGCAGTCTCGGCCCCCTGCTTCATGTAGTTTCTCGGGGGATGGTCTTGACGAGGTCGGCGGTCGTCTCGTCCTCGTTTAGTTCTTGTTCTCCCACCCGGATGGCATACGCTGCTATCCCATGCCAGGGGTGCCCGACTACTTAACCTTCAGCATGGGCACGAAGAGAGACGCACTGCATGTCGCGATACTTCCAGAGTACAGGGGAGAGAAAGACAGAGACGCTTTAGATTACAGGGAGGGGCGGGACGCCGATGAAGGCCAGGAATCGAGCACGGCAGTCAGCCGTACTACCGCTGCCCTCCATCTCGTACGCCGCAAGCAGATCCGTCATGCCCCTCATATTTAAGCGTTCCACTTCGGACGCAGTGGCCGGAAAGTACGGCGGGGATCGCATGTGGAACTTTCCATGCGCGGGTGGTCGCTCAAGAGGGGCGAGCCGCCCGTGCCGGCCAGCCCTCGAGTTGTAGAGGCGAGGCAGTGCCCAAGCCTCCCTGCGCCCTGTCAGCATGGCAGCTCGGACGATGTTTACGTACTGCATGACCTGCCGGCGCTCCATGTCGTCGAGCTGGCGGTCAATGTTGTCAAGACGGGCGTTGAGGATGATGGAATCGCAATTGATGGAGTTCTTGAGGGCCTGGAGTTGATGCTGGAGGGCAACGGCCCAAGCGGGGGCCTCTGCGGCGGCGGCCCCATCGGTGGTGGGGGATGTGGCCTCTGATGCATTCGACACCCGACGCACGGTCTTGCGGGATCCCTTCGCACGCAGCGCTTCGTCCCCAGCGTGCTTCCTCTTCTTGCTTCTGGGGGTGACAGCCGTGGGGAGGTCCTCCGTTGTATCGTGCTCGTCCAGGGAGGAGCGGGTGGTCTCCGAAACCAGGGAAGGGCTGCCCATGCTGCCCACCACGCCTGATCGTTTGGACGCGAGACGTGCACTCTTGCGGGACCCCTCGCTCTCGCCCTCGCCGTCGTTGTGCGTCGCTTCGTTGTCGTCCTCGGCGTGCTTCCTCTTCTTGGTTTCCGGTGAGGTAACCGGGGCGAGGTCGTCTGTCATCTCTTCGGGAACAGAGACTGTGGAGTGGATGTAGGACCCGGGAACCTTGGGGGGGAAACTGATGTTGAGCATCGTGTATGGCAGTCAGTGACAATGTTGTTGTTGATCATGAGAAAAACAGTGTCAAAGTGAAAAGGCAGTCACGAAACGGCACGACGCGTCCATGGGAACCCAGTGGCTGGTGCCGTTACGTACGTCGGTGTGACCACGCATCTCCAGCATACATGTGACTGTGGCGGTTATCATGCATCGACTTCATAGTATAGACGAAGAAAGGACGTTGGACGGAGTGACCCAAGTGCGGGATGATAGGTGAGTTCTATGTACAGTCCTCTGGCGCGAAGCGGTTGGGAGGCGGATTTCAATGCACTCCCTTGAACTGGTCGTAGAAATTACCATCAGGATCGATGAGGTAAACCTCAAGAAGACGAAGAGCCGGGGTGCGCTCCAGCTGCACCACCAATCCACCTGGTATAACGGCGAATAGGGGCGCGAAGCAAGGTTGAAGCAGGAGGAGGAGACGACTTAAGGGGCATGGGAGATCCGGTCTTGCAAATGCCCGCCTCAGCATGATGCCTGGTGTGAGCTTTGTAGAACGTAGGATACCTACTAGATGGGGCCGCGGAGGTGGATGGGTTCGCGAGAGCGCTGCTTCTGACTGAGGGAGGCATGCGGCTCGCTGAGCGCGGCCTGCCGCTCGTTGTTTGTGGACTTCTGCTCGTTGGTCGCGGCCTGCTGCTTGTTGATCGTGGCGCGCTGCTCGTTGATCGTGGCCTGCTGCGCGTTGATCGTGGCGCGCTGCTCGTTGATCGTGGCCTGCTGCGCGTTGATCGTGGCGCGCTGCTCGTTGATCGTGGCCTGCTGCGTGTTGATCGTGGCGCGCCGCTCGTTGATCGTGGCCTGCTGCGCGTTGATCGTGGCGCATTGCTGGTCGAGCTGCTTGGCCAGTGCGTCTACTTGCATCGGCAGGGTGGTTGTACGGTCGGCCGCGGCGGCCTCCTGGAGCTGGTCGAGACGATTGTTGATCTCCGCCTGATGCTCGTCGAACCGGGCGGTGATCATCTTCTCAAAGTCCGCCTTCATGGTGGCCACCCAGGCGGGAGGGGCAGCGGCGGCAGCGGCCGCGGCATCCTGAAGCTTGGCAGAAAAACGGGCGCTCTTGCGCGCAATGGACTCTTCAATGTGCTTCCTCTTCTTCATTTGCTGGGCGATGGCCTCAGCAAGGTCTTCGGCCGCCTCAGCATTGTCGACGATGGCGGCGGGGGAGCCGGGGGAGCCGGGGGAGCCTATGGTCGCTGAGCTCGAGGGCGGAGGTTCCATGTTGTGGTTGTTGTCGCTGAAGAAAAAGAGGAAGCAGAAGAAGAGAAGAGGATGGAAGTGAAGGGAAGGAAAGACCCGTTGCCACCGTATGTGAGCGGCTCCCACTCGCATCCGTGGCGCCCGAAGAACACTGCACATGTGTGTCTGGAAACACGATCAGCACGATCGCCCGTCCTTCTGCCCCTTTCTGCATCCCTCCCGATACCCGCACACAAGTGGTGTGTATAGGCGTTGACAGAGAGGTACGTCCTAATACATTCGTTCAATGTGCTCGTTACGGATATCGTTACTGAGATCGTTTACGGAGAGAGAGCAAGACTTTTGAGGCGTGGCAGACGGGAATGCCTCCTTGGCTCAGCGCTTGGGGGCAGGCGGGACACCAATAAAGTACTGGAACCTCTTGCGGCAGTCATCCAGACTACCGTTAACTGGGAGCCCGTAAGCCTCGAGGAGAGAAACGATAGTGTCGAGATCCATCTCGTCGAGTTCACCTCTCGTGGCAGGGAAGCCAGGAGGTGGGTAGCCCATCTCCAGCGAGCCGGGGGCGGGCGGCAGCTGGAGAGGACGAGGCTGTCATCGTCACTGCCTTCAGTACCGTTTTCAAACCTCGGCATCGACCAAGCGTCTCTGATGTCAGCATATCAGAAGCACAGACGGCAAAGCGTACTGAGTCACCGAGAGACAGAGGCTGCTGTCGTAGCTGCGCTGCAGCTGCTGGAACCCCTCCTTGATTGTCGCCTGCAAGGTGGCGACCCACTCGGGAGGGGCGGTGGTGGGGGCTGCGGACTCGGAGAGCATGAACCTGAGTAGTGCTGTCTTCCGCGCTATCTTGAACTCGGTGAGTCTCGTCTTCCTGCCTTCCACGGCGATGACGACCGCAAGGTTCTCTGCCGTCTCATTCTCGTCGAGATCAGACTGCGCCGAGTCGATGTCCTCCGGGCCTGGGGAAGCGACTTTGATGTTGTCCGTCAATAAGTGGTAGTATCTGTATTGTCGGTGCTGTAGGTGTTGCAGTTGATGAGTTACAGAGTTGTGGAACAGGCGGACAGATGATGAGAGTGGCGGACGATGCAGCGAGCGGCGGCCAAGTTATGGTGCCAGACTAGTTACATTCGATCCAATCACCTGATGCCCGTGTCTGTGACGCTGGAATATCAGACTGCTTTACCAGTAAAGGTAACCAAGGGGGATTGTGCTGCTATGTCTTTGGTTCCATTTCTACAGGCCCGCGTTGTGCAATAATCTGTCCTGATAGTCGTCAAGACGCACTCTGGCCAAGTCACACTCCGGCCTCGTGGGCGGACCGCCACATCGACCGCACCGTCTGCCCCATCCGTACGCCGAGGGACACGGCCGCGAGGCCGGTGGAGCTGCAGACGTGCGGATCCCCCATGAGTCCAAGGCACAGCTCCATATTGCTCGCACCAGTCGCGTGCTTCAGGATCCACTTGCACTCGCGCTTCAGCCTGGTGAGGAGGGGAGGACACGGTTCCAGATGAGGGCGAGGTGGGGCAGAAACAGTATATAGCGGCCTTCTGTCTTGTTCTTCGCTTTTTAACAACCTCCAGCAGTGTCAGTTACGCTCTTCCAGGGCGATAGAAGCACCTTCCTGAACTACCACCTACTACCCCCACACTCAAGGCCACCTCCAACCTTCCCAACCCGCCACCAACCCCCATCAATCCGCACCGTAAGAATGTGCCAGGCCACCTGCACGGCTACGGGCTGTACGTCGCACCATACCAGCCACAGACTGACATAAGACCCCTGCAACTGGCGGGTCTCGGGAGCCGGGGCCGGATACGCCTGTCTCGAGTGCGGGTGTGCCATTTGGCGCGAGGAGCTGGGTTTGTAGCCGCTCCGAAATTCTCTGCTCACTCCGAATTTCTCTGCTCGCTGTCTTGGGGTCGTAGTTCATGATGGTGTCTTGTCGTTGATAGAGCGCTCGTTGCTCTGCAGCTATGCATGATGCTAGCGAAGAGTTTATGTGGGCAAGCTGGCTGTGAGCCGGTCGGTGGAAAGGAAGAAGACTTCCAGGCAGCAGGTTGATTCGATTTTTGGAGTTTGTTGTGTATTTATCTAGGTATTTTTATCCTGGCCTTACCACGACGCACGCCTTGGGGTCGGATCACGATTCACCGACTGGAATCGACTGAATGTGGCCAACTGCACAGCTCGACCGGCTCGGAACACCTCGGTGCTCTGGGTACTGACGCCCTTTTCTGTTGCTGCAGTTACACATACAGCTCATGACCGACAGCAGTGTCCTTCAGCGGACCAGAACCCTGGGTCGGGTCCATTTGGGCCATCTCTCGACCATAAGCCCAGCTTTCAAGACGATTCACACCCTGCTCTCAACCCGTTTCCTTTTCCACTGGGTGTAAACGTTTTTTGACTTTAGCACGCGTGTCAGACGTCGGTCATCAGAACGTCAACGTGACATGAGTTGGTACGATTCGACCGAGGTGGTGTATGGTGCAGACTTGTTCTTCCATTAGCATTCCCCATTTAACATCGGTTCTCCCCGCTCTCCTAGTCCCATAAACCCCACTACTCGGCACTCTCCGCGTACTCACAGCCTCTTCCTTCGATCGCTGACCAGATGCTCGAGTGCTGCTGCGGCGTGTGGCTCACAGTTGCCCATGACTGAGAGGATGTTGTTGGCTATCATCTCTCATCTACCTTCCGTTACGAGCTAGAGGTCTGTTTCCCCCGTTCTTATCATGCCCTAAGGCGTCCTAAAAGTAAAGTCCTTGCATAGCGCACCATGTCGCGCACGGTATAGAGGAACTCGTCGTGCTCCAGCCTAGCTTCCAGCAATGTTTACGCCACAACAGAGTGCGAAACTGGACACGTGGAAATGGTTCCGTCCTTCAGCGCACGGAGACGCGGCTGATTTCGAGGTCAACAAACAAAACACAAAACACCCACCATCGAGCGTGTTTCCTGGTGTCGTCGTCGTCGTCGCAACTTGCTCTTCTCAACCCAACATAATTCTGTCTTGATCTCTCTGTCCCTGTCTGCCCGTCACCATCACCCCCACAGACGGCCACCACTATAATCCCCCTGTCGACGGAGTCTCTTCTTCTCTTATATTGTTCCGACCGCGACCCCCGGCCAGCTCCCCACCCCCTGTCCAACACGAGACGCGTCCCCTCCCGACTCTATCCATTTCAACAAACACAACAACCCCGCTCCACCCCGAAACCCCAACTACTTCACCACCATGCGAGAGGGCTCGCCCGACGTCGAGGAGATGCCCATCCTCGGCACGCTCTCGCTCCTCGGCCGCGAGAGCGGCATGGTCCTGCAGCGGTGTCCCATGACCGCACCGACTCTTACGGCAGGACGCGACTACAACTGTGATGTGCGTCTACGCCACTGATTGTTCTGACGCCAGATCCGTATCTACGCGCCTGACGTGTCGAAGAAGCACGCGCGCATCGACTTTGACGACGATGGAATGGTGAGCCTCCTTTCGGGTTGTAGTCGCCGGCTCAGCTGACAGCAGGCTTCGCTCACGGTCCTCGGTCACAATGGTGTTGTGCATACCTCAGCTTCCGGTATTCCAAACACGTACAAACCTCCCAGCGTGGTCGCCCTCTCTAATGGCGACACATTCACGATCCGCAAAAAGCTCTGGAAGTTTACGTACGGCGACGACTCTGGCGGCGCGCTGCAGTACATGACGCCGGCGAAACCGAAACCGCGCCGCTCATCCATTGTCCCAGGCACCCCCGGCACCGCTATGCGTCGCAACCGTCTTCGTCTGAGCATTGTCCCCGAGGGCAAGCGCTTTATACCCACTCCTGCGAAGCAGCGCGGTCTGGGTCTCACCGGCACACCTGCAGCCGACAAGGACAAGGAGTTTGAGACGCTGCTGCACGTCGCGGAGGGCGATGCGGGCGAGAAGATCTATGTCGAGGAGCAGGACGACTCGGACGAGGATGACTCGGATGCGGAACAGCCCGTCAAGCCTGTCGACGAGAACCCGTTTATTGCAGCTGCCCCAGCCGCCACACCGGTAATGCCGCCGCCGCCGCCACCCATGCTCGAGGACGACGACTCTGACGAGGCAGACATGCCTCCGCCGCTCTCCCCGCGCGCCGCGCCTGTTCCACTGCCTGAACCCGAGCCCGTCTCGCAGCCAGCACTCACCCCCGCCCGCGTCCCCGCGCCGATGGTCCCCGCCCGCGTCGCGTACTCGACGCCGCGTGGCTCCGACTCGCTCCGCAAGTCGCTTCTCCTCCGCTCGGCGCGCAAGGTCTGGGAGGCTGAGCGCCTCAAGAGCGTGGACGGAAGCATCGAGGCCGGCCACATTGAGGTGCACCGCCGCCGCAAGTCGTCAATCGGCACCCCGCGGCGGAGCCTCCCCGCCCCGCCCGCCGAGTCGTCCTCCTCCGAGGACGACGAGTACGACGAGGATGAAGAAGAAGACGAGGAGGAGGCAGAGTTCAGCGACAAGGAGAACGGCCCGATCCTCAAGTGGGTGTACGAGGACGGGCAGGCGCTGGGTGACGACTCTGACTCGGACCGCGAGAGCGCGGACTACGATATTGTGAGTTAGTCGACGTGGATAGAACTGACATCAGCCCGGACAGGCCATTCTCAACTTTTCGCCCGAGCCCGAGCACGAGCTGAGCGACAGCGATGAGGAGGTCGACGAGGGATACGAGGACGAGGACGAGGATGAGGAAGATGAGGAGGAGGGGGAGTGCGCCGAGTTTGATGTGCCTGTCCGGGACCGCGAGGTCGACGAGGACTACGACGCCGAGTTTGCGGTCGAGGCCGAGGAGGCTGAGGAGGCCGAGGCGGTAGACGAAGCAGTGGACGGCTCCGAAGAGGAGCAGGACCAGGACCTGGGCCACGAGTACGACCACGACCACGAAGAAGCACATGACGGGGACGCATCGGGTGAAGGCGACTCGGGACACGACGACGAGCACCCCGTGGTTGTGATCAGTGCCGCAGAGGAGGCAGAGGCCCCCAAGCGTGCCGTTCCCAGCAGCTACTTTTTCACTCCACAGCCCGCGCGCACCATCTCAGCGCCGCGCCGCTCGCTCGCCATCCCCTCTGAGGGCAGCGAGCCCATCTCACCGCGCCGCAACCTCGGCCCTCCCGTGCGCCCCGTGCGCGTCCAGGTCCCTGAGCCTGACTCTGAGGAGGAGTCTGAGGAGGATGCAGACCCCGCGACCCCCCCGCGCAAGGCTCCCGCTCCGACACCACGCAAGACGCCCGGCCTCACGCCCGCCATGCGTGAGAAGCTTGCTACACCCCGCCGCCTCCCCGAACCCCCCACGAGCTTCCGCGAGCCAGTCCGCCAGCCCGCGTTCACTCTGCACGCGACGCCGCACCACGCGCTTGTGCTCTCGCCTCCGGTCGCTTCGCCTGGCGAGCCTGCCGCTGCTTGTGCTGCCGCCCCGCGCGCGACGCCGATGGACGACATTAAGCGCCGCATGAGCGCGCTGCGCCTCAAGACTGCGGACCGCCGCGCGACGCTGGGCGCCACTGCCACTTCGTCGTCAGACATGCAGACGCCCGTGCGCAAGGTCAAGTTTGCCCCGTCCACCGTCGCGGCGGCGCGCTACGAGTACGCGGTGATCGACGAGGGCGACAGCGAGAGCTTGCCGCCTACGCCGACCAATGATGTCAAGGGCAAGGGTCGTGCTGTCGACGAGGACGAGGGTGCGGAGAACGAAGAGGGAGAGGACGAGCCCGCCCCCCCGACTACGCCCCGCCGCAGGACGCGCCAATCGATCGCGACGCCCACCGCTACGCCGCCGCGCAACGGGACGGCCAGCGCCAGCACCAAGCTGCCGCCGCGCTCGCCGTACATGGCCAGCATGCGCGAGCTGTTCAAAGACGAGCTCGCCGCGGCCGAGCAGGAGCCCGCGCCGGCGCCCGCGCCAGCTGCCGCTTTGACCAAGCGCGAGCCCGAGACACCGTCGTACGCGGGCCTCCGCGAGCTGCTGTCCGACAAGGACAAGAAGGAGCCGTTGACGCCGTACATGGCCGGCATGCGCGCGCTGTTCAAGGACGAGCTCGCCGCCGCGCCCAAGACGCCCAAGCTCGACGGCGTGCGCGAGCTGTTCCGCGAGGAGAAGGCCGCCGCGACGCCCAAGATGGAGGGCGTGAGGGAGATGTTCGCCCTGCGTGCGCCGGCCAAGACGCCGCGGATGAGCGGTGTCAAGGGGCTGTTTGACGCCGAGGCTGAGGCCGAGGCTGAGGCCGAGGCTGCGGGTGTCGACAACGAGGACGAGGTCAAGGAGGAGGTCAAGGAGGAGGAGGTCAAGGAGGAGGAGGTCAAGGAGGACGCGCCTCCCGCTGCCGACGACTCCGCAGAGCGTTCCGCGCAGACGCCGTCGCCCGAACCGCAGTCCACGTCCCCTGAGCCTGAGAAGCGCACCCGCACGCGTCTGCCTACGCGTCTTCCCAAGTCTGCACCTGCCACCGGCCGCTCCAGCGCCGCTGCAGAGCCGCGCACGACGCGCCGCACGCCTTCGGCCACCGCCACCGCCGCGCCCACGACACGCCGCACGGTGTCCGCCTCTGCCTCTGCTGCATCGCGCCGCAAGCCCGCCACTGCTGCTGCTGCCCCCGAGCCAGAGCCCGAAGCTGAGACGGCTGAGGCGGAGTCCGCCCCCGAGCCGCGCAGGAGCAGGCGCAAGTCGGCAGCGGACGCAAAGCCCCCCGCTCCCGTTCCCGCAAGGACGACGCGCCGCGCCGTTTCTGGATCAAGCTCGTCCACCGCCGCTGCTGCTGCCCCGACCGCGACGCGCCGGACGCGCGCCAAGGCCGAGCCCGCCGCTGAGACGGCACCAGTGCACGCGACACGCCGCACGACTGCCGCTGCCACCGAGAGCGTCTCGGCACCGGCACCTACCCGCCGCGGCACCTCCAAGCCCGAGCCGGCCGAGAGCGCCTCGGCCCCTGCGCCCGCGCGCCGCTCGCGCCGCGTCCTCGGCGACGCGGAGCCGGAACAGGACACCGCCGCCGCCGCCGCGGCGCCTGCGACAGGTGTCCGCAAGCCTACGCGTTCGACCTCGGGTGGCTCCCGTGCTGCTGCCGCGACCGCTGTGCCTGCAGCTGCATCTGCGTCTGCGCGCTCGACGGCCGCTGCGCGCACGACTGCCGCCGCGGCGGAGGAGCGTCGCGGCAAGGAGAACACGGCCGAGCAGGACGAGTCCGCGCCTGCGTTGCGCCGCCGCGCGCCCGCTGCCGCCAAGGCGGCTCCCACCGCAGCTGCTGCGCCCGCGCGCGCGACGCGTGCGCGCAAGGCTGACGAGGGTGCGGAGGCAGAGGCGCCGGCGACGCGCACGCGGGCGACGCGTGCGCGCAAGTAGGTTGGAGACACCGAATAGGCGCAGAGTGGAACGCTCGTTGTGCTCGGTGTTGGTGTTACGTGTGATACGAGCCGACGGACGCAGACTGCAGCAGAGGAGCAGAAGGGGGTGTACGGGTGCATGTGCGTGCTGTACTATGATGCATGGCTTACGAACTGCCCGAGGTCTGAGCTGCTGCTAGAACTAATCCTGAGCCGGGCACTCGCGCGCCGTGGGGCCAGTGATCGCGATGGCGATTGCGGATCGAGTAGAATAGCATCGGTCAGCTAAGAGTAGCGACCAGCGCTAGCGGATGCGATAAGATGCAGGCACCCAACCAGCGGCCAGCGGCCAGCGGCCAGCGGTTGCGGCCGCGTGTATGCGTGTTTGGCGGATCCTGGCGGCGCTCGGCACGCTCGCTCGCTGCTGCCTGTACCCGTGTCGCCGCGCGAGTCAGTACAAGTGGGGGTGGTATGTATTCCTCCGTGAGCCGCGAGCCGCGAGCCGTGGATAAGTGGATATCTCGCCTGTCTGTCCAGCAGCAGCGACAGCGGCCGCGCGCTGTCGACGACGGCAGCCGCCGCTGTGGTGTGCGGGCCGATGGGCAGCGGGGCTGCCACTCCACTCTGGCTCGGGAGCGCCCGCGAGTGCATATCCGGTGGGGGGCGCCGATACCCAGCCCCAACCCAGGCCGCTCGCGCAGCGCACGACTGCAGCACTGCAGATGGTGCAGGAATAGTGGGTGTTGTGCAGAGCTGAGCGAGGTGAGGACGATGGATGTGGATGTGGGGCATGTGGGGGACAGCGACCCCGGTGGACAGGGAAATCGAGTTCCGGACGACAGTCTGCCAGTTGCCGAGCGCGTCCAGCCAGCTCTCGGCCATGTTCCTGTGGGGGCTCGGCCTACTCCGGCGGCCGAGTACGCGGCCAGCCACTCTGGCAGCCCACAGGTAGGGAGGTGGTTATCGGGACCTGGCATGCATAGGACCTTGTGCCACAGCACGGATCTCGGCGACTGCGGCTGGGGCTGCGACTCGACCATGCAGCGGTGTCCGGGCATTCTCTAGTTGTGCTGGCGATTCCTCGGGTAAGGGTGCGCTTATATCCGCGAGAATGGCCGCGGGCTCGCTGCTGGATATATTATTATGCGGGACGAGCATGGTGCGCATGCCTCTCCTCCCCCCCTTCTTTTTTTGCTGTTGTCGCCGTGTTGTAGTAGCCAGTTGGTAGAAGGAGATCAGTAGCCATAGTAGTAGTAGATTCTTGTAGACGGCGCAGCAGCATCCATCCACGCCATCCAAATCCCCGTCGTCGCCGGGAATTACAAAGCGCGGCCAGCTCCGTCTCCTCCCTTCTGCCGATCATACCCGGGTAACACACACACAGAGTGCACGCGGAATCAAATCCCACCACCCCCCACCCCAGCCCCAGATTGCTCTCGACGACGACATTCACGACATTCTCGACCACCCAGCACCTCTCTTTGTCATAATCTCTCTCTCTCTCTCCTCCAACTACCACCACCACCACCACCGATCACCCACTCCCCACCATGCAGTCCCTCCTCAACGGCGCAGACTGCTCCGCCAGCTCCAACCCCCTCAACTCGGTCCTCAAGCGCGCCGACGTCGACAACTCGGTCTTCCGCGTAAGTCTCCACCCACTCCTGCCGGTGGGCAATGCCGCAGAATGCCGTGTGACTTTGAATGAGTCAGCAGCAGTGTGCACCCCACCACACATTCCAGAAACCGCTCCAGAAGCCGCTGGAAAATATCTGGCCCGGCGGCTCGAGCACACACACTCGGGCTACACTCAGTGGCGAGCCGTACTCGCTGCCCGAAAAGCCGTATTCCATAAGCACAGACTGACCGCCAGGACCGTGTGTCGAGCCCCGGCGCCTCGTCGTCCCAGTCCGCCTTCCGCCCGCTCGGCCAGAGTGCCAGCCCCGCTGCCGGCCCCCAGGTCAATGCGGTCCCCCACCCGTTCAACCTGTCGCACCTTTCGCAGGCGCTGTCGCAGCCCGGCCCGGTAAACCACATGCAGATGCCCGTCGTGCCCCGCGCCCAGGCGCCCGCCGACCTCTCGGCGCAGTGGGACCGCTTCCAGCAGCCCGCGCAGGGCCCCGCGCAGTGGCACCAGCCCCAGCAGGCACAGCCCATGCAGAGCGGCTGGGCCGACTCGTTTGTCGGCGGCAAGGGCAAGGCACGCGACATGTCGCCCATGCCCATGGAGCAGCAGTTCCAGCAGCCGCAAATGATGCCCCCTAATCCGTTTGCTGGCGGTCTCCAGACGTACCAGCCCCGCCTGCAGCCCATGTACGCGCAGCAGCTCCAGCAGCCCGCACCCCTCCAGGGCGGCCACGCCGAGATGGAGGCCGCGTTTGAGCGCGCGCTCGCCGACGCCCGCGCCCAGACCGCCCCCGAGGAGACCAAGGAGGAGGTCAAGGAGGAACAGGCCGCAACGGTCGAGGACGCCATCGAGGACGACGAGAAGACTACAGAGTTCAAGGGCGAGCTCGACGCCGTGTGGGAGAGCCTCAAGCCCGAGGCCGAGCGCCTCAACAAGCTGGCAGAGTGGGAGAAGGAGTTTAGCCAGGTGGGTGGCGGAAGGGATGGTGTGGGAACAGAAGAAATGGAGGGACAGGAGGACATGTTCCAGGAGTGGAGAGACCTGCTTGTTGAGCGAGAGCGAGCCCTCGCCGACATTATCATGGCGCAAAGTAGAAGATCAAGCATCAGCGAAGCCAGCGACCAACTCCGGACAGCGCCCAGTACCCCGCCGCTGCGCAGCATATACGGCAGCGACAGGCAGTGTTCGTGCTCGACGTGCGAGCTCGAGCAGCAGCTCGGCGCCGTCGAGACTGCACTGCCCGCTGTGTCCGCGCTGCCGCTCGGGACTCTTTCACGGGGGGAGGTGCGAACTCGCGGGTGGCCATTTGCCCTGACTCGTATGCATGCGCTGACACTGCAGTTTGTCGACGGCGAGGACGACACGTTCAAGATTCTCGAAGACTCTCTCAACGACCCGATGGTCGGCCAGACCCCCCTCGACGACCAACTCGAGTTTGGCACTGGCGCCGACCTCTACAACCAGCAGCCCATGGCCGAGAACGGCCTCCCGCCCGCCGTCGAGTACCAGTTCCAGACCCCGAACAAGTTTGACTCGATGGCGCCCGCCGAGGCGTGGCTCGAGGCCAAGCGTGTGTTGTCTGCTGGCGCAAGCCTTTCGGATGCCGCGCTCCTGATAGCAGATCAGKTCMTGYCGTYMKCGCGACCGACGCCGACTGCACGCAGGCGGGCGTTGCGCGCTCCGAGGCGTGGGCCACGCTTGGCCGCACGCAGGCCGAGAACGAGATGGAGGAGAAGGCGCTCGCCGCGTTTGAGCAGGGCCGCAAGATGCTCGACGACATGGGTGGTCCCTCGATTGCCGGAGAGCTCCTCACCAATCTCGCCATTTCGTACGTCAACGAGTCGCTCGACCTCGCGGCCCTCACGACCCTCCACCAGCTCCTCGCGCAGCTCCACCCGCAACACGCCGGCGCCGCCCCCAGCCGCTCCGAGTTTATCGCCTCGGACAACCCCTGGGCCCTCCACCAGCGCATGACCGAGCAGTACCTCGGCCTCGCGCGCGACCAGTACGCAAAGGCCGGCCACGTCGACCCCGACGTGCAGGTCGGCCTCGGCACGCTCTACTACATGCAGGGCGAGTTTGGCGAGGCCCGCTCGTGCTGGGTCGCCGCGCTGGGCGAGCGCCCTGATGACTATCTCCTTTGGAACCGTCTCGGCGCTACCCTTGCCAACGGCGGCGACCCCGAGGAGGCCGTCGACGCGTACCGCCGCGCCCTCGAGATCAAGCCGACGTTTACCCGCGCGATCGCCAACCTCGGCGTCGCGTGCCTCAACATTGGTGTCCACCGCGAGGCTGCCGAGCACTGTGAGTCGAGCCGCCGAGCCCGCCGCACGTGTACCCACACTAACACACAGTCCTCGCGGCCCTCGCGCTCCAGCCCAACGACGGCGTGGGCGGCGGCGCCGCGCCCGACGCGTACTCTCTCTGGGCGACGCTCCGCCGCGCGCTCATCGCGCTCGACATGCCCGCGCTCGCCGAGCAGGCGCGCCCCGGCACCGACCTGAACGTGTTCCGCTCGGCCGGATTCGACTTTTAGGTCGTTCCCGAGATCTACCGACCCCGCCAGGTTTATTCGAGGGACCCCTGTGTAAATAAGAACAAAGCTCGGGAGGAGGAGGAGGACACGGATTCAGAGGACGAGATGCCCGAGTGGGAAGGTGGGGAAGTGGAGGGCGGGTGGGAGGACGTGTGGCGGGAGGAGTGGGAGGACTCGTGGCGGCGCGCCAAGCGCAAGACGGAGCGGAGGGCGGAGCGCGCGGCGCAGAGGGCGCGCGAGCGCGAGATGGACGAGGACAAGTTTGGCAACCCGGTCCTCGACGACCTGGTCGCTGCGATGGCGGCGACCGACGTCGCGGCGGGAGCCAGCGCCGGTGCCGACGGCGACGTCGAGATGGCGTAAACCTACAGCAAAAGAGTAAACAAGAGACAAGAAGTAGATCTTACGGTCTTTCCATATCAATCACAGCAACAACAGCAGATAACCATGTACGAGTGTGGATGCATCAGCTCCGACGGCCGGCGCGCTTGTGACTGTTGCTGACTACTGACTACGGAGTGCTCGGCTATCGCTGGCTGGCAGCAGTCCGCGACGGCGATGCGGACACTGCAGGGCGCACATCGCGTTCGGCCCTGGGTATCTAATGACAATGACGAGGGGGGGCGAGTGGCGGTCGCGCGGTGCTCGTCCTGGACTAGCCGTTTCCAGCAAGCTGGAGCGACCACGAGGGCTGCTGCGCCGCTGGGGACGTGTCGGCGCCGCCCGCGCCCGCGCCCGTGCGCTGCAGCGGCACCGGCAACTAGCTGTGGGCAGACGACGCGAGCAGCTGCCTGCCCGGGGAGTCAGCAGGTGGCCGCGTGCGTCCGAGCTGCGGGACGCCCCCCTGTGTCCCGCAGCTCACGTGCGCGCTCGGGGTCGTCGACGGGCAGACGGCATCCGGCCGCGGCCGCCCCAGCGGCCGCCGTCTCACTGCGCCCTTGCCAGCCGCGCACGAGCGAGCGTGCGGTGCGCCGCGCCGCGCCAGCGCGCAAGCGATCCGGTCCGGAACGTGAGGCTGAGGCTGAGGCTGCGCGCGCGCGCGCGCGCTTACGCGGCGGGGGCGTCCGCTGCCGCACTGTGCCGGCGCCGGGGAGGACATCGAGGAGGAAACGTCGTTGCTGTGGCGGGCGGCTGTGGGCCGGCGTGTGGACGACTGGGCGGGCCTGGCTCTGGCCCGTGTGCGCCACCGCTGCCGCTGCCGCTGCCGCTGCCGCTGCCGCTCTCTATTGGCGTACTCGGCCAGCAGGGACACGGGGCCGGCGCGGTGTCATGGAGCGGAGACATGGAGGCAGGGGCTCGGCGCTGCATATCAGCATACAGGAGGCAGGCAGGCAGGCAGGCAGGCGGCGGGGGGCTCGGAACCGTCATGTCTGGTGCCCACAAGACCACCACGGCACAGCGGACAGCGGCACAGCGGCACAGCGGTACAGGGGTACAGCGGGTACAACGGCATGCGAGATCTTGATCCAGATCCAGACGTGCAGACGTCCAGACGTCCATACGCGTGCTGGACGCATGGGCGCAGATGCACGTGCGTGATGCCGCCGCGCCGCCATGTATGCTAATGTCGAGATGGCGACCATGTGCCACAGGTGCGCCAGCGTGCCAGATTGCCAGATTGCCAGATGCCAGATGCCAGATGAGGCGATGGCAGTGGCGATGGCGCACGGACGCACGGTAGTGTACGGCGGGGGGCTGCGCCATGTGCTGCGCTGGAGTGGCCGGAGTGGCGTGGAGTGGCATGTCGTGCTGTCGTGCTGGTATGCTGGTATGCTGCCCTGCTGCCGTGCTGCACGAGCGGTGTGGATGAGACTCGATGGCGCTAGACGGCCTGGCGCATGGCATCATGGGCTGGAATGTGGCATGGCCTGGGAGGGTATGGAAGGGTGGATGACGCAGATTGGGGCAGTGGGACAGGCTGTCGCATGCTGAGACGCTGGTGGAACGGAGGGGCGCGGCGCCGATGCCCGCCGCGCGGCTTGCAGCTTGCAGCAGCTTGGACTTGCAGGCCTGGGCGGCGGACTGCCGGCTGCGGTGGTGGTGGATGGAGGCCAGCGAGTGGGGCAGCGCTGCTGCCATGCCAGTGTGGTGCGATGCCAAGTACAGTGCCGAGTGCCAAGTGCCCGCCCGCGCTGTCCGGACTGGGTCCTCTTGTGGCGAGGCGTCGTCTGCGGGCGGGCCCAGGCCGTTGCGGCCCAGAGTGGCGGAGCGCAGATGGCGTACAACGTCCAGCGCACAGCGCACAACGTACAGCGTACAGCGTACAGCGTGGACACGCCGGGGTGGGGAGAGCGAGGCGGGCGGTGGCGCCCGGCGGCTGGCGGCTTGCGAGACGTGTGCTTGCTAGAGTACGACGGCCTGGGGCCTGCTGTGCCCCAGCGACGCTGGAATAGCTGGAATAATCGGTGCATGGGCATTCCTCGGGGGGAATGCATGTCGGATGTATCCTGACGTCGGGGGAATTGTGCGCGGGGGCACCAGGCATGCGCTGGCTGTCTGCTGGTCGCTGTGCGCTGGATCCGCATGGTGGTGGCGGCATGGTGGGTGCCGGCACGACGACCTGGCCGGCTGGCCGAGCGGGGCAGTGAGCTGGTGGAGCAGCGTCTCCACTCGCAAGCGAGCGAGCGCAGCGTAGTCGACCACATACGTCAGGACAGCACGATCGCGATCAGTGCCAGTGCATGCCCCCGCATCGCACGCCGCAGCCGCAGCCGCAGCCGCAGCCGCAGCCCGTACGCTACAGTGAGGGCCCCTGTCTTGGATTGCATGCGCACACCGCGCTGGTCGCTGGTCGCCACCCAACTTTGCTGCCACTGCGCCACTGCAAAGGGCGAGCGCCCCACAGCAAGGTCCAGCGCCAGCGGCCAGTGGCAGTGGTGGCCGGGTGAGTGCACCACATGCGGCAGGCAGCAGCAAGTGCCCGTGCCCGCCGCCACGGAGTCTCCGTCTCGCTCTCCCAAGTTTCAGCCTGCGCGCGCCACTTGCTCATGTTTACAGCGCTGCGCGTGTCTGCCTGGCGGGCCTGGCTGTATCCAGCTCCCCGGCGGCTATTGTTCGGCACCACATGGTGCACGCCTGGCCGCTGGCCGCTGGCCGCTGGCCGCCTGGACGGCCATGGCCTTGCCTATCTCCCCACTTCCGGCAGCAGAGCAGCAGAGCATGCAGCATGTGGTGCATGTCAGTTGCCAGTTGCCCGCTGCCCGCTGCCCTGATTCCAGCGGGCAGCGTCCAGCCGACCGGCTCGTGCGCTCGCCGCGGTCTGCTCAGCATGGCTGCCTGCTGAATGCTAGCAAACGCGACACGAACCGGCGAGACCGCGCACTGGCGTGCGTGAAGGCAGCCCCCCCGCTCGCTCGCTCGCTCGCTCGCTCACTCGCGCGTGCGTCTGCCTGCCCTGCGCAGCACGAGGTGCCTCGCTGCCGTCCGGCGATTTCCGGTCCTCGTGATCCTGCTGCGCGTTTCGCGTTTCGTTTCAGTTCGTTTCGTCCCGTCCCGCGTGCTGCTGCTGCTGCTGCTGCTGCTGCTGCTGCTGCTGCTGCTTCGCCGCCGTCGCGAGCGGCCCAGGGGCGCAGCCTGCCGCGCAGCAGCAGGACTGGCCCAGGTAAGCAGGATACACGGCGCCGACGACGACGCAGGACCTGCGTTCCTGCTCCCGGTGCGTGCCAGCGTACCCGGCAGCCGCCGGCACCCCGGCCACGGGCGGCCGCCACAGTCGACCACGGCCGTCAGCAGCGCAGCGCACGCGTCGTCGGAGTCGCTCGCCGCGCGCGTACCCTCGGCCTGGCAGCTGGCGCTCGGCCGCCGCGTACGCAGGGTGGCTCCGCATGCCCCGTCTGCCGCCCGCCGCCCGCGAGAGCGCGGCCCAGCACTGGCAGCGCGCTGGCGCTCCGGTCCCGCCCCGACGCGCCCGGTGCGCGATCGCCCGATCGGCCGTCGCGGGCTGTTCCCGGCGCGCAGCCTGCAGTGTGCAGCAGTGGCAGCGGCACGCAGTTGTCAGCGCGCAGTTCAGACGCCCGCAGACGCCCGCAGACGCCCGCAGGGCCGCAGCCCCCGCAGGGCGCTGCAGCTGCTGTGCTGCTTGTGCGTGGTCGGGCACGTGGCGGCCGGCGGTGGCGCGCACTCTGTACTCTGGGCACTCTGGCACTGCGCGGGGCAATGTACCGCGCGGGTCGTGGCCGGCACGTCCCCGTGCGTCCCCACTCCCCACTCCCCACTCCCCCCGCCGCCACAGCCTCCACAGCCGCCACAGCCGCATGCGCGGGCCGTGCGCCGGCTCCCCACTTGCACTGGACGCCCGGAACGCACTGCACTGGACGCCGGACGGGCGGGCTCTGCGACTGCACGGGCACTGCACGCGGCTGCGGACTGGATGCGGACGCGGCTGCGGGCTGGACGGCGCGGGCGAGGACGTGGGTGGACGAGGACGCCGCGGACATGGACCCGGACGTGGACGTGGACACCGCACACCGCACACCCGCTGCTGCTCGCTGGCGCTGGCGCACGTTTCCAACGCACAGGACGCCACAGCCACATTACGACATTGCAGCGACAGCGGGGATCAACGTTGTGCCGATCCCTTGGCCCGCGGGCGCAGAGCGGGGATACGCTCCCTCGGCGTCCTCTGCTGCGTCCGCGTCCTGTGCTCCGGCGGAACGAGCGCGGCGCAGCTGCCTCCGCGGGATGGATATACGTGGCACGCCGTGCGCGTGGGCTGCGTGCGGCAGCCAACAGCCGCTGCCGGGGCGCTTACATGCCTGCCTGCCCGCATGCATGCTGCGTGCACGTGTTCGCTGCGGCCTCGTTTGGAGCGGCACCAGCCCTGCCCTGCACCTGCACCTGCCGGAGCCCGGAGCTCGGCGCGGAGCCGGGCGGAGCCCGGCGGGCGTCGTGCCAAGCCAAGCGGTGGGGCGGCGGCGGATGTTGGTGGGGTGAGGGATCGATTGGGGATCGGGCACGTTGCAGACATTGGCTCCACCCGCCGACGACCGACGACTCCACTGCCACTGGCTGCTGCTCAGGCCGCCGACACTCCACATGCACATGTGCACCTGCTCCAGGATCTAGCTCCAGCTCTAGCTCCGCTCCTGCGTAGCTCGCTCGTAGCGAGAGCCAAGCCTTGCAGGACCCGCTGCCCTGCGCGTCATGTGCTCCTCCCGGTGCGCTGCGTGCTCTGCTCGGGGCTGGGCAATCAGAGTACAGATCACAGGTGCAGAACACGGCCACGCGCGGGCGTCGGGTCCAGCGTCCAGCACCACTTGCGCTGCTGCGCGGTTCCATTGCTGTGGGCCAATAATCAAGGGCGGGGCCAGGGGCCGGGGTTATTAGGAGCAACGCTCCGGCGGCTCCGCGGGCGCTGACTGGCTCGCGGGCACGAGCACGAGCACATGCACACTCTGCGCCAGGGCAGCAAGCGCAAGCGCAAACGCAAGCGCAGGCTGTGGACGGGGTCGGACGGCGGAGCGAGTGGCACACCGGCCTCCCTCTGCCAGTCGCTCGCTCGCTGCAGTCTTGCTGCCAGCCAGCCAGGCACAATCTCAATCTCCATCGCCAGTGTGCCAGAAACAGCACTGGCAGGTGGGTGGGCATCTCATAACGGCAGCGCTTGCCCGTCTGTTGCCGATGCATATGCATATGCATCTGTCGCCACCCACACCGACATATCCACTCGGCGCCAGCGCCAGCCAGCGGCAGCAGCACCACTGCGAGTGTCCACCAGAGTCCATGGGGACCCCACCAATTTGGCCACCCCCCCGCCCTGCATGCTGCTCGCCCCCTGGACCCTGCTGCACCCACCCTACTGCACCCACCCTCCCCGCTGGATGTGGCTGTGGAGATGTGAGCAGAGCGCATGCATGATGCACGCAGCACGCACGCACGCTTCCATGCATGGTTGCAAGTGCGGCGGCATGCAGCAGCAGCAGGAGACGCAGGAGGAGTAGTGCGGCGGCGCCGACAGCCTTGCTTCCGCCTCGGCTGAGCCAAGGCAGGGCTGGGGCTGGGCTCTGCGCGCCGCCGTGGCGTGCTGGGCTGGCAGCTGGCGGAGATGCCGAGACAGCAGCCAGCAGCCAGCAGCAGGGGGGCGTCTTTGCCCGAGCCTGGAATCTGGTTTACGCTCAACCAACCTTGATTTTCGGGGGCAGCGGCAGCAGGTGCGGGAGAGCGAGCGAGTGAGATGGATGCAGTTGCTGCTGATTGATAGCAAAGAGAGGGGGGGGGACGTGCATGGGTTGTTATATAATACATTCATGATTGTTGTTGTTGTTTGGGGCAGAGGCTGCTCGTCATTGGGAAGAAGTGGGACCTACGACGACGACGACGACGACGGCGACAGACAGCAGACGGAAAGAAAGACCAGACTAGTCAGGTGCCACATTCCAGCCAGCTTCTGTTACAGTGTCCCCTTCTGGTGCTTGCTTTTGGGGGGGGGGATGGTCCAGGAGAGCGTCACATCGTGCAACAACAGACACTCTGGATGTAGAGAGAGAGAGAGAGAGAGAGAGAGAGAGAGAGAGAGAGAGAGAGAGAGAGAGAGAGAGAGAKATGCATAGCCCAGCCCCAGCCAGCCAGCAAGCCAGCCCAGCCAGCCAGGCTGGAGTCACTCCCCCCCAGCCCCGCCCAGCCCTGGTAATAATAGCCCGAAATGTATAGGATGTTTGATTCGACTCGCAGAACCAAAAACCAAAAGATTGACCCGCGTGGTGTCCAATCCCCCCCCTCCTCTGCTCTGATGCCGTTTTGGCCACCACCACCACCCATCACCCACCACCACCACCACACCAACAACCTCTCTGCTGCTCTCTCTCTCTCTGTGCCCCGTTCCCCTTCTTCCATATTCTTCTCTTGTTCTCTTTCTTCTTTCCACTACCACCACCACCTCCCTCTTCTTCTCTTCTCTCTCTCCATCTCTCCCCKMCCCCTCCCTCCCCTCCTCCYTTCCCTCCTGCGGCCTTCCATCCAGCATGGCCAGTTCAAATCCCGCCTACCAGGTCATCCTCAACGACCTCAACCGCGACGTCGCGCGCGAGCAGCCATCGGACATTGTCCAGTTCTGCGCAGACTGGTTCCAGGACAAGTTAAGGAAGGAGGTAAGTCGCTCGTCACCAGATCTCCCAACTCGCCAGAGTCTGAGCACTCTGTCCATCAATCACCACCACTCACACACTTTCTCAGCGTTCTGGCAACACCAAGTCGGGTTCATCGCCTTCCTCCATCCGTGGAAAGGGCCCCGGAAACCTTCCTTCCTTTGCCCTCGCAACCTTTGGCAACCACGACTCGGAAGCCAATCCCGGCACCCTCTCCCCCTTCTCTGAGCACGCCCCAGACGGCCCCTTCGGTGGCCCTCGTCGCGCTACCATCGCCGCCGGCATGGGAGGAACCCCTCTATTCTCGTCGCCATTCGGTGGCGGATCCGCCGCTGGCCCGCCCCGCGATGACTCGTCTCCTTTCAGCGAGAACGCTCCCGGTGGTCCCTTCGGCTCGGCCAGCCCGTTCGGCGCTTCGCCATTCGGAGCTGGCGCCCAGACACCGTCCGCCCCCGTCGGCAACGTCTCCAACGACATTGACGAGCACCACCTCGACGAGCCCAACATTCCTTCCTACGCCTTGGGCCGTCGTACTTCCGTGTCGGCCGAGTCGCTCGTCCCCACACAGTCCAAGTCGTTTGACCCCACTCACGCCTTCATTGCTGAAGAAGACGAGGAGTCGGCCGAGGCCAACGCCATGCCCGTCTTCCCCAAGACCCCCGAGCAGCTGACCCGCATCAAGGACGCCATCAAGCCCAACTTCCTCTTCCGCAACCTGGACGAGGAGCAGGAGGCCGATGTCCTTGCTGCCATGAAGGAGGTGTCTGTCGTTGCCGGAGAGACTGTTATTAAGCAGGGCGACGCCGGTGACTACTTCTACATTGTTGAGACTGGAGAGCTCGACTGCTTTGTCAAGCGTGACGACCAGGTCATTGAGCCCGAGAAGGGCGACCGTCCCGACTATGGCAAGCGTGTTGTCGTCTACAAGCCCGGTACCTCGTTCGGCGAGCTCGCCCTCATGCACAAGTGCGTTCCTATACTGTTCTCTGGCTGACAACAGCTCCCCTCGTGCAGCCACCATCATCGCCAAGGACCGCTCTACCCTCTGGGCCCTCGACCGTGTGTCCTTCCGCACCATTCTCCTTGACGTGAGTCGCGAGCCTCCCACCACCTGCGCTTTGAGCCTTCCTCCCTGTCTCTGAGCCACTCTGACATTTTTAGCACACTTCTCGCAAGCGCCGCATGTACGAGAGCTTCCTTGCGACTGTTGCCATTCTGTCTTCCCTCAAGCCGTCGGAGCGCGCCAAGATTGCCGATGTCCTGGAATCCCGGACCTTCAACGCGGGCGAGGCTGTTCTACGCGAGGGTGAGGAGGGCGATGAGTTCTTCCTTATCGAGAGCGGTTCCGCCGAGGCGTTCAAGAGCGTAAACGGCAATGATGTTCTTGTCAAGACGATGAGTGTTGGAGACTACTTTGGAGGTGGGTAATGACTCGTCACATTCAGATGCTGACCCTCTCTACAGAACTCGCCCTCCTGAACCGCCAACTCCGTGCCGCCACCGTCCGCGCATCGTCGAAGCTCCGCGTCGTCGCCATCGGAGAGCAGGCCTTTACCCGTCTCCTTGGTCCCGCAAAGGAGATCATGGCCCGCCAGGCGACCGACCGCTACGGCTTCCTGAACGCTGGCCGTTAGTGAATGAATGTGACAGCGACTGTGTGATTGGAAGCAGGGGATTCGGAAAAGCCCCCTTTTGTGTCGTGCCACGAGGCACCAGTTCTTTCTCCTAGTACTTGTGGTAAAGATAACGAGCGTTTGAATGTAAACTGTTCTGAAGCCTGTGAGTGCGGCTGCAGCTGCTGCCCCTGGACCTCGCTTGTCGCCTGGTGTGGGCCCGCTGCAAGCACCTTACCAGGAGCCTCACGGGCGTCGGACGTGTATCACGCATGGGAGCGTAGCGTAACCTGTTCTGAAGCATGGGTTGTGAGTGACGAGCACTAGATGTTGATGGAGGTTCGAGTGGCGATAGTGGTGACGTTATTTTGGTTCCGTCGCTGTGGGCCTCCATCGCAGCTTGCTCGTTGCATTGTTGTCATTTGATGCCTGGACCTACTGACTTGTCGCTTTCGTGACGTTTGCTATCTACCACCCCCCTCGGCTCATCATGTACCACCTCTTTAAGGGCCTCCACACTTACCTAACGCGCAAGGACGAGTACTCGGTGGTCATCATTGGTCTGGACAATGTACGTTGGGTTGCGGCGAGCGAGCGTCTTACTGACACTGTAGGCCGGCAAGACGGTGCGTATATGAGGCAGGGGATGGCGGCGCGACTCTGTGTACTTTCCCCGCAGCTTTCGACGACTAGCCACTGGACTGACGTGACGGCAGACCATGCTCGAGAAGATCAAGACACTATACAACCAGACGCCCGGCATGCCGCCAGACAGGATCGGCCCCACGGTCGGCCAGAACAGTCAGTCCCCTCATCCTCTGCCGCCACCCCGAGCTGACACTGCTTCTTCACATCGTTCCCATGCTACACCTTACTGCTCCACCCTGCTGCTTTGGTATCCAGTCGGCAAGATCTCGCTCCCCTCGACGACGATGCACTTTTTCGACCTCGGCGGTCAGCGCGACATCCGCAGCATCTGGCCAAAATACTATGACGAGTGCCATGCGGTCGTGTTCGTGCTCGATGCGAGCGACCAGGCGCGGCTGAGCGAGACGTGGGAGGTCTTTGGTACGTCTCTGCGCTACACCTTTCTGTTTGGTTTGCTGTGCCCGCTCCTTGTGCCCCTGCGCTCTGCTCCCTACGGACCGAGAGTCGCTGAGCAGAACAACAGCAATCAGCGTACGACGAGCAGGCAGCAGGCGTTGGACAGCAGCAAGCAGCAGCACCCCGCACAATGCATAGCGCTAACCCGCAGACGAGGTCCTCAACTCGCCGCGCCTCCTAAACCTCCCCCTCCTCCTCCTGGCGAACAAGCAGGACGTGGCCACGTCGCTGTCCGTCGCAGAGGTGCGCGAGGCCTTTGATGCCTGGCAGCGCGCGCGCCCTGCCAAGCACAAGCGGAGAGACTCGGACATGTCCGTGACGGGCCCCGAGGACGCCGACGACGGCGCGCGCGCAGACCGCCTCGCGAGTCTCGACGTCATGGGCCTATCGGCCCTCGAGGGGTGAGTCTAGCGAGTGTAGACCCAGGAGCAGCGGCTGTGCCTCGAGCTCAGCGATAGCGGGCGGCAGCAGGCGGCAGGAACTCGGGATGGTAGCGTCACTTGATGCCTACCATCGTGCGGTCTTCCTGGCTGGCCCAACGCCGCCCTGGGTCGTAGTCATAGACCGAAGGCTGACACAGCAGCACCGGCGTCAAGGAGGCCGTCAACTGGCTGTACCTCCGCGTACAGAGCGCGCGCAACCTGTGAGTTCTCGGCAGCTGGGGGTTGCCCAACTAAGCTGACGTGATACGCAGCGACGACCGCTTCTAGTTATTTCCTCACATCTAGCTCCGCTCCCTATGCCCTCGCCACGCATTCCCTCCTAGACTCTGCATCACGCATGCGTATATGAACCCTTACGTTGTACCTCCCCGCCAGCTCGCCTCCTCTACGCTCTGCGACTGACACTGAGCTCCTGACTGTGCTGAGGGTTCTGATTGCTGACGCCGATTGCTATCGGTGATGGCGGACGGTGTCGCCGCTGCGAGCCTGATAGCCGTGAACGGCATGGTGGCATGGTTGGGCAGCCCTCGCGCCACCCGACGGACATCAAGACTTCGTGGCCAAGCTGGTTAAGGCGTCCGACTGTTATGTCACCATGGCGGTCATCGGGAGATCGACAGTTCAAACCTGTCCGAGGTCGTACTTTTTTCCAAGTCCATCGAGGCTCTTTGACCCCGTTGCGAGGCGGGGCAGGGCGGCAGTGGAGGGGAGTGGCAGATTGTTATGGCGAGCCTCGCTTCGCGGGAACAACTACAACTGCAGAAATCTTTGATATCAGAACTTGCGTTGGAATGCCTGACAGGAGAGCCCCCGTCAGGATGGAGAGGCCGCGACTGCAGCACCGCCAATTTGCCCTCTTGTTCATTGTCCTCTGATCTTGACAAGCTCTTAGATACGACTAGCCTCTACATCTTGACCACCTCTTCGCTTTCCTAACTCGGCTAAAAGCTCGCAGGCAGTGCTAGGCGGCGCCCTCGCTTCCTTGACTAGATAGGGTAGCCCGCCATGTTCCTTGTCCCGCCTTTAAAGGACATAGATACTTGCGAGGTTGCTGTTACTGGCACGCAGTTGCTGTGGCAGCCTACAGTCGGGGTGCGAGCTGTGAAACTCGTGGAGGTAGTACTGGCCGTCACCAACAAGCTCCCAACCCGAACCACCAAACATGCACATTCAGTCGCTGCGGAGCTGGTCATTCTCGACGCCGAGGCCATTGCCAAAGATGTAGCGCCCACGCCCGGGTGAGCCCTTGCGGGCCCTGAGCGCGGCCTGGAGCCAGACGCGGTTGTCGGACGAGTTGTTGGGGACAAGGTCAACAAAGACCTTGATGTTGGCGGCCTTGCACACTGCAGTGCAGACGTGCGGCTTGGGAGATCTGGCGATCCTAGCCGAGAGATGAGTCTCTGTTGGGAGTGAGGGCATAGGAAGACCATACGCCTGCGGCTGCGGGATAGAAAGGCTGGGTTCTCTCTCTCGCGCGCCTCTATCCCGAGCTGTATCGGAGAGTAAACGGTGTTGGCAGACATACACTGTAGGCGGTTGGCAAAGTAGAGTCGTCAGGCAAGCACCGGATCGGTGTGCCCGCTGATACCCCACGCAGTTGTCGGTCTGCTCCTGACTGTTGCGTTGATAGTGAGTAGCTGGTACGGCACCCATGTTGTTCGCATTGGTTGCAAGCTGTAGATCACATACGAGAACGAGTAGCTTGCTATGGGATATTTCTCGCCTCGGCGTAAGACGGCGACAGTAACCGGAACACGAATTAGCGCAAGGATTCCCTTGTTCTGGCAACTCGGTTCTGCCATTGGAAGCTGGCGGTTACAGGATTGCAGTACTTCTCTCGCCACTCCTCCTAGACTCCCCGCTTTTATCCCCTCCGCTGCATCTCTGAACACGCTCAGGCTCTCCAGAAAGGCTAGCAGACACGCAGGTAAAGCAAAAGTGGCCCCGGCACCAGGGACGTGTCGGCGAGATGGCCGAGCGGTCTAAGGCGCTGTGTTAAGGTGTGCATTCACCACCGCAGTCTTCGGACGTGGGTTCGAATCCCACTCTCGTCAGAAGAGGATTCATTGCCTCCCAAGCCAACCTTTTTAGGATGGCGCTGCAAGTGAAGGGGGCGGGGGAGCGACTGGGCAGAGTGTTAGACGCCAGATGAGCACGGTGCCACTTTCGCAAACCAAAAATTCCGACGCCCCTCCCTCTGCCTCAAGGCAAACCAACACAAAGTCAAGGATGGTCAGAGGGCCTTGTTGGGCTGGCCGGCGTGGGTATCCAGACGGCAGTGACGACGCGGATGGAATGGGAGGCCTGGGACTAGAAGAGGAGGGAAGATGGTCAGCAGCGCCACATGCAGCTGTCATGTCGCACGGAAGGTCGTCAATGACTTCGTGGCCAAGCTGGTTAAGGCGTCCGACTGTTATTGTTAACGGTTATCGGGAGATCGACAGTTCAATCCTGTCCGAGGTCGACTTTTTGAAAGTGTCGTCGGCGACAGCGCAAGGCGTTGGCGAGGGACTGAATGTAGTTCGCAAATCGCGCGGCTGCCATCTGATCGATTTGCCTGAACTTCGATTGACTGTGCTTCGGAAACTTCGATGATGAGGTCAAAACGTCGCCACTTGCACCTCGCGGGGAAGCAGTTGTAGCTGGTGCTTGTACGCGGAAGATAGAAGCTTTGGGGACGAGGGACTTGACATCTCGCAGGTGCAGTTGTTGGCGTCGCCGTCGATCGGTGTAGCCGCGGCTTGTGGGTTCCCATGCCCTGTTGGACGCAGTTCTGGTTGGTAGCTGTAGTTCTGGAGGCTCCTGCCGTCCTGCGTTGAGCAGCTTCCTACTCAACCTGAAAGGAGAAAAACGACGGGAGGCCTTCCCGCCGCCATCTGTCCTCGCTTCCCCATCAGCCGCCGAGGAGCCGTGCATCCAGGGCTACTGTTCGGCTCCACCCAGGATAACACATCGATCGAGCAACGACACTGACAGGACCAAATGTTTTGAGAGCGAGCGTCGACGACACTTCTGATGCAGTGCAGTTTTGCGTTCGGACCAGTCTGCGGAGGCCACTGAGCGTGGCCACATTTGGTTCTCTCGGACAGCGGTACCGTCCTTCCAGCTGCCGGTGGCTGGGCGGGGAGAAGATACAGGAGAAGGCACAGGGGACTCCTGATAGATTCTGGCAAGCGAAACAGCAGGGCGGAAGGGTGCCACTAGCTCTGAGAGGGTAGTCAGGCGTCCATCGACGTGGCAGAAGTGAAGACGTGTTTATTGTCAACAAAGAGATCGGCAGAGACCCTCACAGCTCACGCGGTCCCACCTGCATGTTCGCCAACGTGGGGCCAGTCTCAAGTCTGACAGACCATTTTTGACTGTGAGGCAAGGACTCATAAACTGGCGCCTCGCACTAGAGTACTGTTTTACAACTTGGGTGGCCCACATGTCCTTATCCAATAAATATACTTTCCGGCCCCTGCCCCCACGTCGTACAGCAAATTCTGGCCGCCGAGAATGATAACTCGACGACTCCACTGAAATGGCCTCACCCGTTCGTGGCAGGAGGGCAACGAGACAGGACGATTGGGATGAGAGGAGAACTTTGGTAGCTTGTCAATCTCGTAGAATGGGCCCCTGGGCTGTTGTAGTCTTCTTCTGAAAGTGGCAGACTACATTTGCAGTGGGTGTAGTCCTCGTTCAGCTCTGGGAAGGGGTCATGCTTTTCCTGTTACCGGGATTGGTGACAGCTCAGGGTGGAAAGGCAGGCCTGAGAAGACAGGAAAGGGGAGGGATTCCAAACGGAAGGGGAGGGAAAGGATCACAAACAGATGGGGGCGCCCTAGTGCCCTTGTGTTCGAGCACACTGCTTCATTCAAGCGCTTGGGCTGCAGACCTAATGGCGGAAAGCTCCGTCTTGCTTGCCATCTATCGTCAGCTTGGTCTGTCCGCGATGCTGGATGAGATACACGGCCCATATCTCGATGAGAGCTGGAGCAGACCGGGCACGTCGACAACATGGCCATTCCAGAACCCGCCCCGTGTTCCGTTCCCCGGGTTTTAGGAAATTAATTTAATATTCAATGGAAGGTTCCGTTAGATCCATTTCAAATAGTCAAAGACGGTGCCACCACATGTATGTATTAGTACGATACCGGTAACGAATTGTCCCTTGACAGTCGTTAATCGCCAGTCGGCCCGCGCCTGACAATAGCAAGCTGTCTGTATCATTCAGTTGCCCCGACCCCCTGAGGGACCCAGGCCGGGAACCTAACTGCAGAATGGCGCGGGGTGATCTGTCGGCTGCCAGTCCTCTATGGGAGGAAGGTTACTGGCATGCTCGCGGAAGCTTCTCTTTCTTTTGTGGCAGGCAAGAAAGCAAGGATATATCGGTTCTTCTAGCCGCAGGGATGCCAGAAGGGCGAGGGGGACACGCGTTCGTCGTGACCGCCCCGTACTGGTCGGCTTGGGCAATCAAGGTCGGATCCAAGAGCGTCAAGCCGACATACGGTGGCCGACCTTGAGGTATATGGTAAGACGCATCCGCTGTAGCGTGTGCGTGGCTGCAGAAACGCATGTTGACGAGGGCACCCACCGCGGGACTGTTGTGAAAGCGAGCCACATAACCATGCATATGGAATGTCGGACGATCCGGCATGGGACCGGGGCTGTTTGGATAATGAGCTGCAAGGGACGAACAGTGGGCTGCATCGACAGGAACAGTATCTGCCGTCATGGCGCTGAACTCTGAGCTGTTGTCCACCGCTGCATTCGTTTAATAGTGTGTAGTCTGATGAAGCTCCCGCCAAGCGGTGACCGTTCCACATTGGGCAGTTGGTAGCCGGCTAGGGAACATTGCCCTGCACCTTATCGCGTCCCAGCGGGGCGCGGAGACACACGGCTCTGCCCCCGGCTGGTTACAGCCGCCACGGGTATCTTCTGCGCAATACGGAACGCATTCGGCCAGTCTCCGGTTCTGTGGGACCTTGGGAACCGCGGAAGAGCAGCAGTTCCTCGGTCGGATTCAGAGTCAACGTGGTGCGGTCACCCGCGACAGCTGTGGCGGCTTTTTCCCGTTGGTCGCGAGGCTATCAAGCCAGACACGGAAACGTGAGTTCCAAGGCGCGCCCTGTACAGTGCATGCGCGCCAAGGAACAAGGGGACAACGACGCGGCGTTGCTGTCATGGCATCTTCGCGGCTCGGACCAACCCCACTCGACACCTCGGCGGTCGGTGTTGGCGGACCTCGCAGTCGTGGAAGCAGGCACATGAATGACATGGACCCTTACATTGGTCACTACTGTTTTCTTATACCACCAGTGAGAGAGGCGTTGGATACTCGTCAGTCTCCCGCACGACAGCTCACTTGTCTCCTCGCTGTTCAGTTCGTTTCTCAGACGTGTTGTCATGTTCGTCATCAATCCTACATATCAATCATGTCATTTCGCGTCATATCTGTAAGCGTATGGTTGCGTCGGGGTAGGAGTGCATGATGGCATGCATGGGAAGATGATGATATGGGAGGCATATCTAGTTTAGTCTGCTTGCCCGTGCCGTGTCCGAAACGTACCATGGTCTCGAGCAGGTGATTCCAACGGGTGTGCTGTGCACGCACAACTTGCTGCGGACGGTCTCCATCCCTCTGCATCTCCCCAAGATTCCTTCTGGGCCAGACCAGTTTGGTCATGTGCATGCAGGGCCTCTAGGGCCGAGTGAGCTTAAGTTTGTGCGGCATCGTGGACACCTGGTCCTGCTGCTATCCTTCTCGCCTCTTCCCGGAACTGTGATCCCTTCCTTCTCGTCCCTTCCCGGAACAGTGATGCTCCTTTCCCATTCATGCTAGGGCGATGCCGTCAGTAGTACCCCGCAAAGCAGGTTCCCCTGCTATGAGGATGCGAGTCCATATCATTGCCATGCGTGAGGCAGTGAGAGGATGTGAAGAGGAAAGTGCCACGGACGTTGTCAACAGTATGTCGCTCATGTGAAAGGATGTATTGGTTTCCACATCTGTTCAGCCTCTCAGCCGTCTTTGTACATGGAGTCGCACAACGCCTTGCATGACGGCAGCCTCATTAGGCCACACTCACCTTTCACAGGCAACAAGGTCGGTTCTTATGTCTCCATGTACAGGGACGATGCAGCTTTGGGGCCAGGGGCACGGCAACGCACGTCTGCATTGGGATCCGAGAAAGCGATCATAAACGACGCCCAGTGCAGCACCTCCCTGCGGAGGATGTCCGCGGAGTTCGGCCCATGCGAGAGTAGGTTTTTGCTCCAGGCACTTGGCACTGGGTGCAACGTACAACACATCACCGATCCTCCAGATCTCCCAGCGACGAAGCTATCCAGACGCAATGCATGCTGTCACTTCCTCATGCTGCCACATGGCCTTGAGTTTGGGATCATGGGATTGCCGTTGGCCATGAGTCTCAACCAGGCACCTGAATGGCAGCATGGCAACAGACACGTGAAAGTGGGGGGAGTGGGCCGAGTGGGGGCCCAGGGTCGATGGCGAGTTCCCGCGCTGAGTCGGCTCTGGCAGTGGAAGCGCTCACGGAACAGTTATGAGGCTGCTGCTGCCAACAAACGTTGCGTCTCACCGCGATCGTGACCATACAGCGCCGCCAGTTAGTAGTAGGTCCACAGAGAAGTCCAAGAACATTTCATCGGGAGTGGGATCGCTCTCGGCAACGACGCGGTCGATGACAGCTGACGCGGTGTTTACGTCCCGGCCTTCGGTTGTGAAAGGCAAGCACTCACCTTCTGCTGATTCCGGGCCTGGTGTCGACCACGTACACCCATATCATTGGGAGACCTCTTGCCGTAAGGATCTCCGCCACCCGCCAGACCGAAAGAAATGGATCATGCCTGCCGTACCTCCTCACCTCACTCCCGTTGCTGGTCTCCAGTCTGCTGAGTTCACGACAGCTCGGGCCAGACCACAACGGAGGGAGGGTCGAGGCACATGGGTCGCACAGACGTGCCGGCCACGGCTACGACACTGGGGACTGAGCAATGGGTTTCACAAGCCGCAGTGTGTTGGTCTCACCGGMCCYGASSTGSTWGMATGSAWKKCWKCTTWCATGWAARYAGMMWTSCATCTCTACCACCTGGGTCCGGTTCCAACCTCCCTACCAACTGATCGAGTGCCCCACGTCATCCTGACTCTAGAACGGCAGAGACTTCGGGGCTCACAAACCCCGTGTTCACAGCAGTGCAAACCTCTCTGGCGGCCCCAGAGATCGGTCCAGGGCGAGAACATGGGGTGCAGCTGGCAACGTCAACTGACTCTTCGGCTGGGGAAGGGCACTATTATACTGTAGACAACGGATAGTTCGACGCCGTATGTTCACCGATGATGTATCACGACTTTCTTCATGCACCAGTATTAAGAGCACGCTATGGCACGGTAGTACCTCAAAGGTACACGTCTCTTGTCGCTCACCTGCTGTTTCCCCATTGTAAACAAGTTGTGTTGCGCAAACCGTGGCCGACGACTCGACGTACGCGACGACAGGTCCACACACGAGCACTGGTCGCGTCGACACATTCACACCCCCAGAAGCGCCACTTGAATCACCTGTCACAGGAGCTTGCTCCCACTCTTGGACACTAGTCCGTCGCAGTCGATGCCTGCTACTGATACTTGAACCTTAGGGTTTATTCCTCTTCCATACTCTTCTCCATACTCTTTACCAGCACGCCCACTGGCCAGCCTCTTCGCTCCACCAACTCTCTTCTCCGTGTTTTGCCCCTTCAAAGGACACTCTCTCGAAGAAACGACATTATTGGTAAGTGTTCTTCAACACCTGCCGCCTGAGATAATCGCCTCCGCTCAATAGTGGAGAGTTCTTTTCGCTGGAGGATAGTCGGCCCCAGAGATCTTCAGAGGAGCGGAGAGTCACTGGGCAGCGGCTTGAACACCTCGTGTCCGACGCGTACCGCCTTGATGCAGCCGTGCGGTATGCGGTGCTCGCGGCCAGTGGCAATCCGACCCACACCTCTTGTCCGCTTGGAAATGAGCAGCGGCGATGCTCGCCACGAGGTGCTCCGGGCACTGTCGCATCCACCAAGATCTTCGCTGTGTGCATCCTCCCACCAGTGGTCCAGATATGACGCGAAGGCAGAGGGCGTGACGAATGGGGCGCGGGGAGAAGCGGAGACTGCGCCGAGATGGCAGCGCCACGCACTCCGCTAGCCCTCCAAGGTGACTCTGAAACATGGGCACAGCGTCCAACCTTGATGCCCTTTCTGTTTCGAATCCAACCTGTCGATCTCTGACCGAATGTTCGCAATCTGTCGGTGCCAGCTTGCTCGGAGAGCAGAGAAGAGGGGCGTAAGGAGTGATGTCCAGATGGGCATGGGACACGGAACAGCTGCTGCAATCACTTGATTGCAACATCTGTAACGCCCCGCCGCCGACGTGCAGGCGACGCTCTTCAGGGCTGGCTTCCGCAAACCATGACAACAGTGTGCACATTCACGACGGGGAGCCAACTGCGTGCGGGCGTAGCGCAGATTGAGCCCGCGCGCAGATGCTCATCTCGACGTGGTTCAGGACTGGCAGGTCTGCGTGACAGGAGGACAGGAGAGAATGGCTTTCTTCGTGTCCGATCCTTGCAATCGCAATCGCCGCCATGTACCTACCCACCGGAGATTGGATACGAACACGCTGCGTCATTCTGGAACATCTATGTGTCTGCCGCATGGCGCGAGAAACGAACCGGGCCCCAGGAGTGATGCTCGGTAGATCTAGTACTCTCCTGCCTCGGTTGTGTTCGCAGTGCTATCGGTGGGCATGCACTTCCCAATCATGTCGGGCGCCCTATGCCCACTACGCATGTCAGATCACCATGGCCTCGCTGCCTGACGTCAACAACTCGTGTGTCCAGTGAGGCTAACGCGTGCAGGCCACAGCCTCCTATACCTCCTAGGAATACTGCGATCATTCTGAGTGTCCAGGCGCTTCGTTCAAGTTGCTGCTTCTCCCTCGCGGCTGCGGACGCCGAGTTCACCAGCTTCGAACCCTCCTGCTTTGATTTCTACCTCAACTGCGACAGGCCACATTCCCTCCTCTGAGTGACCGTCAGGTTCTTCGACGGAGTACGATTTCACACCTTCTACGCCCCTTGCCCCCCCCCTCAACTTCACTTCACTCTAGCCAAACGCCGTCTCCACACGAACCGACCCAGTTTTATCTCCCCAGCACTACCCCTGTCGCCTCGACCTCATCGACACCCACAAGCGACCTAAGAAACTTGTCTGTTCTTTGACAACTCCCATTCCATTCACCGCACGTAGGCCAGACTCGATTGCCACCCCCTAACACGAGCGTAGGAGTCATACCATCGGCACCGCAACCCCAGTGTTGTCCCCGAGGTCCTTTACCACTTCCATCCACTATCGACACGACTCGACGCGACAGGGGGGTTTAATCCTAGCAGCTTTTGCATCCCCAAAGGCAGAGTTGGCCCCTACCGACGTGGAGACGGTGGCCGTTCATTAAAACTGCAACGTACCAGGTACCACCCAGGGGCGGCAGCACACGTCTTTCGTCCTCGTTGCTCGCTTTTGTCCCTCCTCCTCTCCTCCTCTTCTGCACTTTTCGACAGCATTCACCTAGCCTCCCGGACTTCTGCAAGTCCAGAACGCTCCGTTGAAGGGATCTCCCACCTTGCACCTCTCCTTCCACCTCGTGGCAGTCTTCTGGGATCTGCGTCAAGATTTCCCCATTCTGCAGATCACACACCAACTTTCGATCACACTCTTGTGAGTTCTCTCTGGTGGTTGTTCTTATTCTTGTTTCGGATTGGGGGAAGTGAGGGATGCGAGACACAACCTGGGATGGGCTTCGTCTGTCCGACAGGGTGTGAGGAGACATCGGTGGAGAACATGACACCGAAGTCACCATCCAGGCTCGGGACGGCCCAAGGCTTGTCCTGCTGCGTACTTCTTGTACGTACCTGGCTGTAACGTACATTTTGGTGGTGTGGTATAGGACTGCATTTAAGGTTCGGACCATACGGGAAACATGATCGTTTCCGGAAGCTCGCCTCGAGACTGGACTCTCCATTCCATGCCTAGGCAGCAGTTGGTTTGCTGAGCGCTGAGCATCGCTTTGCCACATGTAGCAGGAGGGTATGGTTTATCCTCCCCTCCCTTAGACACAAAGCTTCATACGACAATGGGTGTACGTGTCATCGCCGGCTTTGCTATACCGGAGACTTAAGCACTGCACCATTGCTTCTACGAGCGGGAGCTCTCTGCACCCGCTACAGAGCACGAGGGAGGGAGTGTGCAAGACAACCAGGAACAAAAATGTCGTGTTTGATACCGACCTGACGGACCCACCGAGTTCTGATTTGTCCTGTCCTTGCTCTGCTCCTCCATCCCTCGCTACCGCCACCTTTTTTTCACTGTTTTCTGGGTTTGTGCCCATCCAACAATGACGTGCGGCGATCCACCCAGGCTCGGATGTGGTTGCAGCCGTGCACATGTCGTGTGGAAGAAGAATACTCGGTGTTGCGCTGACCACAAACTCTCCTTTTCCGATACATCGTCTCATATCTCAATGTGCTACATCCCATGACAACAGACCCACCTCTTTTATCATCAATTCCTATTTCGTAGACCTTGCCGCCGCCCAAATTCGGCCAAGTTTTGTTTCGCAACATCCCCACCTCCCCTTCACTTTTGGCAGCCGCCGACAATCTGATCAGTCGCCTGCTGGCCTGGGCACTCCTGCCCGGCGCCTCGCCTGTTGACACCTTTGTTCCCCATGTCGCTCCCTAGTCGTTCTCCGCAAAGGGAAGACTCCAAAGGTGACAATGACCGCAACCCCCATCCCGCGGTCGACAACAAGATCACCACGAGCCCACGGCGACTGTCACCGATTCCTTCCGGATCCCGTCCCCACTGGTCGACCGGGCGGAATAAACCCCCTCAACGAGGAAGCGGCGCGACCGCCAGCCCAGCTTTGGATGAGCTGACAGATCGGTCCAGCGACGATTCTGAAGAAGACTCGGACGAGCTCGAGGAGACTGGTGACGATGCCACCGAACGCCGCGAGCTCTCAAGTGGTATTGCTGCTGAGAGGCTCGACATCTCGGGCAAAGAGCTGTAAGCTAGGGCACAGGCGGGCTGCTACTGATTCACTCAGAACGTACGTCCTTGAAGTGGTCCAGCAGCCGCAACGAGCACGAGCATGCGGTTTTGGGGATAAGGTGAGCTGGTGCAGGCATGGATTGATGTTTCAGCCACGGTTCCAGATGGCTGATATGAAACCGAACAGGATCGACGTCCACTCTCCCCACCACCGATCGTGCAGCTCCGCATTCTGGACCAACAAGGAAACACAATTTCCCCGCTGTACGTCTCCTGCCACTACGAGCTCACTGGAATTCATGCTTACGCAAAACAGAGTCGTCGATTTTCATCGCTTTATCCTTATGGTCGATCTATGGAACGGAGACCAGACTCAGCAGCGAAGCATCGTCATGCACCCTGGCGCCCGCCAGGATCAGTATTCGTTGTTTACCCATACTGCGTCTCGAGTCACGTCCTCTTCCAACCCATTCGAGATAGCTCCATCAACGTTTAGCCGGCTACAGATCCGCACTGGTGCTCCAGCTCGGACCGAGTGGCCCGTTTATGGTACGTGTTGCCAAGTTTCCAGACCTACTGACACATGAAGGCCGTCCCGCCCACCTCGTCCACAGCCCTTCCCGCTCATATGGTCATCCCCTCCCTGTACACCAGCAAAGCCCAGCGACCCCAGCGTCCGCTCACGAACCTCTCTGGTCGCCTCCAAACCACTTAGAGCCCCTCCCACCCCGTGGACATCCCATGGCCTCCCCCTCGAGGTCTGCGTCCACTTCGTTATCGGTGCACGAAGCTTGGCCGGAGTCGCGGCCGTTTCCAGAAGACGCTCGAGGATATCCGTCTGGCCGTATAGTATCGTCTTCTTCATCGACGTATGACGGCCACCCCTGGAATGGTGAACCATCTCACGGTATGGACTACAGCCCCGAACAGCGGCAGTACTCCACGCCGTACAATCGCCCCTCAACCAGCCTTGTGGACGAGAGCTGGGGCGTACCTCATCCCATGACAGTGGCCCGTGACCGGTCGTTCGCTTCAGGATACGACGACCGCGGCCACCCCCGCCCTTGGTCTTCGGGAGACTCACAGCGCCGCACTTCCCAGGCCCCACTCTTTACCCACATGCCTGTGATCTCACCTTCCGCTTTGTCAAGCCACAGCAGCCTTCCACCTGTCTCCACTTCTCCCAACCTCTCCACCCCTGCAACTCTCTACACCGAGCCACACCCGGAACGACAGGGTTCATCTACCTCCCACTACAGTCGCGTCCTCGTTGGTTCCATGGGCTCAGTGTGCCAGCGTCTCAAGGGACTGGACGGCGAGTATGGTCTGTTCTTTTTCGCCCACGATCTTGGTATTCGCACAGAGGGCAACTTTTCTCTACGTTTCACACTGGTCGATATTTCTACGTGCGTACGCTCCGTTTTGCTGATGGTTTCCTGCCATTCGTTGGCTTCTGTCCCACGGTTCCTGTGGGCACTTTGAGAGACTCATAAGCTATCGTTTGTTTCGACAGCTGACGTCGGCAGTCTTTGTGACCCGGGCGTCACCCAAGGCCAGTCGAACCACATGCTAGCGAGGGTCTTTAGCAAGTCGTTCACTGTTTAGTGAGTAAGCTCATCATGTTTCAAGCTGACTCTACCAGTTCTGCCAAGAGGTTTCCTGGTGTCCTGCCCACTACAGACCTGACGCAGTGCTTTGCTGATCAAAACGTTCGCCTGCCGACGCGGCAGAAGCGCTCCAGCTCAAGCCATGGCCGGCCCAATGTGTCCAGGCACAAGAAGTAAGCGGTCTGTGCCCGTGCAGGTCTCGGGACATTCTCACGCACATCTTCCCTCTCTCGCAGCTCGCGGTCGGTCTACCACGTTGCCACACACTTCCCCGAGGGCGACGCATACGCCGACGGTTACCCTCCCCTCCTCATCCAGCACACGTTTGAGTTAATCGGACGGAGATGTCCCCATACACCTCGCTCCATATCCTACTGCTGCCTACGCTACCCTACTACACCTCAACAACACATAGTCTACAATCCTACCACATACACATTTGACTACCTGCATATAATGGGAACCTGGCGCCATACACAGCTCTACAATATAGCTAGATAAAGTCCATTTCCTTCAAGTCTTTGTATATGGGCTGAGACGGTGTATGCACAAGCAAGTAATAACAGCAGCATTTTGGTGCGGAACCAAATTATGCGGACATCCAGTCCATCTCCGCTTGAATGTCAACAACACAAACAAAACAACCTTGTGGTCCGTCCCCTGCATCCTCGACTTTGTAAAACATCCTCGCATCCTTTGTCATACATACATACATACACAAAGATGGCAGCAACAACAGCAAGCGGAATCCCTACCCCGATTCGCTTATCCTCAAACTCCGTCGCCGCGACACCCACACGCATACCCAGGCGCCGCGCCGCCCTCGCATACTCGCCCCCAGCCGAGACCCCGGACGACGACGAGCCCGGCACCCCTGGCCCCGTTAAGGCGCGCATGAACCACTTGAATGGACAGGTCACAGAACTGGTCCGGAAGCAGCACACGATGGAGGTGAGTGAACACGTTGCCGGCTGAGGCAACCGCACGGCTGGCAGAGGGGAGACAGGTAGCAGGGAGGGCTGTAGGCTGCGACCGAGCGCACGCTCACCCGGCAGAGGAAACACGGGGCGGAGATGATTATTATGGAGCGCCGTCTCGAGGAGCGTGAGAAGCAACTCCTTCAGCTAAAGGTGGAGCTCTCCGACATCAACAAACGGGCAACTAGGTCGGACAGCGACCTCAAGCGTTGCAAGGACGAGGGCGAGGCGCTGCGTGAAGAGGTAAGCGACGGCAACAACACCGTTACGCGCCACTGTCTAACATCAAGATTCACCTTCACTCCTTGATTCAGCAGCAGAAGGCTATTCTTGCCATGTCGCAGGAGAAGCAGCAGCTGCTCGAGATGGAAAAGCGTCTAGTCCAGGCAGAGATGGAACGTGTCATGCGGGACCACAAGATTTCCCTCTTCCAGAGCCGCGAGGCCGATCTCGTCGTCGAGTCGGAGGAGAAGGAGTGGCGCATTCAGGCACTCGAGGTGAGTTTCTCTCCCCAATCGATGCTGACGACCAGGAGGAGCTCGCGTTGGCCAACACATCCCTCGCCCACCAGCGCGCCGCAGAGGCTCGAGCCGTCGTCTCCAGCTCGCACAGCGTGTCGCAGATCGAGATCTCCTCCTTGGAGGAGAAACTTGCGGCGGTTCAGGCCAAGCTCGACAAGGCAGAAGCTCAAAATCGTGACCTTATCGTTCAGAGCGACAACGACCGTGCCGCTCGCGAGGCGACTACAGATCAGACCCCGCTCGTCAAGGAACTCCAGGAAAAGATTCTGACCCTGATGGAGAAGAAGCGCACCCTCAAGGAGAAGCTCGCCAGTGCCTCGGCGGAGATCGAGGATCTCAAGAGCACGGGTAACGACGAGTCGTCCGAAGCCGTCGCAGAGCTTCGGGCGCAGCTTCGTGCTGCCAAGGTGGAGGCTTCAAAGCAGAGTGACGAGGCTGCGGATGCTCTTACCGAACTCGAGCTGAGCAAGGAGCGGGAGAAGACGCTCAAGGCCAAGCTTCAGGAGGCGCAGAAGGAGCAGCTGAGGCTCACAGGCGTTGAGGTATGTTATTTCAACGACGCGTGTGGCTAACCTCTTCAGGAAGAGCTGGCTGCCATCAAGGCTGCCACGCCGAAGGCGATCCGCAAGAAGGCGGCCGCAGCACTGGCTGTGAACAGCGATGATGAGGCGCCTTCCCCGGCGCCGCCGCCCAAGAAGAAGCCTGGACGCCCCAAGAAGAATGCCAGTGCCGCTGCCTCGCCCTCGAAGGAGAAGCCCGTGTCAAAGTCGCGTGTGCGCAAGGTGAGCCTCGCATTTCCATTTGTAACTAACAATCAGACAAGTCCAGTCGACTCTGCAGATGAAGACGAGCCCAAGCCCAAGGCGAAGAGGACCAAGAAGGAGAAGCCTGCCAAGAAGAGTGAAGAAGTGAGTTTCTCTCCGGATGAGATCGCTGACAGAAGTCGGCTCCTCTAGGTGAGAGCAGTGCGGACAACAAGGGCGCCGCCTCGGATGACGAAGTCATTCCTTCGGCACCCGAGGGCGCTCCCGCGCCGGAGAAGAAGAAGAAGCGCAAGCTGCTTAACAGCGGCCCGCCTGCGTTCCAGTGGGACTCGATCTTAAACGTAAGTGCAGAACCGCGGAGGTATCGCTGACAATCGCAGAGCGGTGACGGCGTCATCCCTGCCCACCTGTCCCCGATTAAGAGCACCCGCACTGCCACCATCCCGCGTGCCGGCTTCTCCAGCCTCAGGAGCCAACTGTTCTGATGTGTGATGTATAAATTCTACCGTTTATTTATTCGCACTCTGTCCCTTACCCATTGAACTTGAACCTGTTGCGGAGCCGCTTGCCGTAGACGAACAACTGTTATTGGTCGGCGGGATCACAAGCTGGTAGAACTCACGACAGCAGGAACGGGAACAGCAAGGATCGCCACGCCGGCTAGGAGGGTGTCGGCCCAGCCCCATCCCAGATTTCGAAACAGGTCGCGGGCGAAGACTGGGAGCACGCAGCCCACGGCTGATCGCATCTGCGCATCGTCAGGATGCCTTGAAGAGGAGACGAGACTTACAGCAGTCATCCCCGCAATAGCTGCGGCAGAGTACGGAAAGAACGAGTCGACCAAGTAATGCTGGCTGGAGCTAAAGGCAATCATGAGGCCAAAGGAGATCATTGCCTGCCCGACCATTGGGCCCATCCAGTGTGTATGCGAATGTGCTGTCCAGCCGAAGAGAAACAGACCACACGGCATGACGATGACCCCAACTTGCATGATCACGAGGCGGTACTCTGGCTCTCCCTCTGTGCCAAAGCGCTTCGACAATCTTTTGTACAGCCGGTCCTGCTGGGTTCCAGTGACGAGCGCTGCAAGGCCAAAGCCGACCGCCATGCCGACGTAGCTGAATCCGAGCGTGTATTGCGGCCAGTGATATGAGAATAGCACGGCAGAGGAAAACGGTGGCGACCCGTAGAGCAGCGGGATGTTCACCAAAAACACGTAGATGATGCCATAAAGGTAGCTGTGGTAGACCGAGACCAAGAACGCGACGGGGTTTCCGAAGAGCAACCGAGGAGGACGCGAGAATGCCGTGCCAAACACCGAGGCTAGCTCGTCCCGAGACACCATTGCCGACATCCAGCTCAGATTGTGTAGGTGCCGTATTGGGGAGAGCCGGTGCCAGAAATTGGGAGGGTCTTCCTGCGGGTGCGACACTTCGTACAGCAGCTTCTTGTGGATGACACTTGTAGTTAGCACGTTGCCCCTCTTCTAGAATAAGATGCTGATACTCACGGAGCATAAGTCTCCTGGGCAAGCAACGCCAGAAGTGCCCAGTTGACTCCCGCCATTATTGTGAGAGCCCACAGCACCCACCTCCACCCGCCATACAAGATCCAATACCCTAGCATGCTTCCGAGAACTGGTCCAGACATGGGACCGAGGGCGTACATGCTCACAGGCAGACCCCTCTCGTTACTGTCGAAGAGCTAGAAGTCAGATAAGACACCGTTTTGGAATCACCATCGCATTCAACTCACGTCGGCACACGTTGCCACACCTAGAGATGGTCCCACAGAAGCAAAGACGCCGCAGAAGAAGCGGAGGAAGATGAGACCGGTCATACTAGGGTCAGATGATGCGGCGAACTAGCCTTCACTTACGTTGGAGCAAAAGCAGTGCCCATGCAGAATAGAATGAGACACGTTTGGGAGCTGAGATAGGCGACCTGCCGCCCGTACACCTCTGAAATCGGGGCGAAAATGAACGGGCCAGCGCCCATCCCGAGCACGTAGCCCGATGTGACCAGGACGCCAATCTTCTCATTCTTGTACCCAAAGTGCCCCATCGCCTCGTGAATTCCCGGCACGGCAATGCTGGAGCCACATGTTGCCACAAAGCCAGTCATGGAGACCGTCATAGTGGTGAGCCATTTGCGTCCCCTTGACCAGTTGCGCGGATTGTGCGGTGAGCGCTGAAAGTGTTCCAGAGTCCAGAGGGCCTCTCGAGCGGATCGACTGGATACTTGCGTTGAGCTGAGTTTGAGACGCGGAAAGTTGAGGCCCTCCTGAGAGTTTGGTTCGCTATGTGCCGTGTGGCTGGACCGACCGCTCACTGTACCGTCACCGCTGCCAGTCGTGCTGTTGTGTGGCTCGGATACCACCAGGGTGTCGCCCGATGATCGCGGCTGGTCGGACCCTCGCGGGTCGGCGGCCTTCTCGATGTCAGACGGGGGATCTGCCATACCCCATATGTTCAAAAGAAGCCAATAGTCGTGTGAGTGAAGGGGACCATTGTTCTCTATCAGCTCTAGAATGGCGGGGTACATGTACTGGAATCCGTGCGTGTGATGGAGCGGAAGACCACGGGTCCCCTGCGGCATCGACCCAGCAATTGACCAGTCGAACCCAGGGCCGCCCCCAGAGTTCTGGCAGCAAAGTGGTGCCGTTGCTGATGTGATATGTATGCTCAATGTTTCGACTGTCGAATGTATCATCGACGACGCGACAGTTAGAGCAGCCCACGACGTCGTTCTCAACGCCGGCTCGTGTAGGTGACTGCATATTCCCAGCCAGGCGTTGCCGAACACCGATTATCTCGGCATGTCCAGGCAGAACGCCCTACGACGCCTCCAGATGCCACTTATAATTAGGCCCCCAAAACCAGCGCACGCCTACTTTTACTTCTGGGAAATAGGCGCCGAATGGATCATCCATCATGGGCCGGTGACGTTGTGTCACTGCTGTTGCTGCTGCGGTCATTCTCGAGCTTGCCTGTCGCTTCTGAGACGGTCAAGTGAACCATCAACATTGTTTGAAGCAATCATTTCAACAGACACCACATTCCCACCACCATGTCGATGCTCGATGACTGTAAGCTCAAGTTCAGCGGACCGCACTGACACCTCCAGTTGTTGAGCATTCCGGTGGGCCTAGCGGTGCTGGATATGCGGGCCTCGGCGACATCTCCAGTGGTCTTGCTGGAGTCGAGTACGAGGGCTTTGAGCCGGAGCCTCACAGCAGCGGTGACGTCTCCAACCTGGTCCGCGCAGTGAGTTTTCTAGATTGCGGCCTCAGCTCACATCCAGCTCGAGACCGGATTCGTCCCGTCGTCGCGCACATCAGCCGCTCTCCCGACGCTGTTCTCGCTCGCCGTTGTCCAGTACCAGCCGCCGTCGGATATTCTCTCCCTTGTGTCCTCTAACAATATTCTCTTCCTTGCGACTCAGCCCCTGTCCGTCGTGATTATCGACCTCAACAATCCGCAGGATCTCGTCACCATCGACCTCCCGCGACCCGCTCAGGACAAGACACCCGGCAGTACCGCGCGCGAGGTCACGATCCGTGCACTCTATACCGACCCAACCGCACGCCATTTGATCATCACAACCAGCACTGGCGATGCCTTCTATCTTCCTGTTGCTCCTGGCAACCCCGTCGCGCAGTCTAGGCGGCCGCGCGCGCTGCGGTTGAAGCAGACTATCACTGCTGTGGCCTGGTCGCCCCTCGGCACCACTGAAGGCGAGGGACCCACAACAGAGATTCTCCTTGGCTGTGCGAGCGGCACCATTCTCTCCCTTCCTCTTCCCCCCACAGACGACATTTTCAAGGTCAATCTCCCTATGGGAAAGCAGGTCGAGCGCGATCTCCAGACTGTATACACGCTCCCTGATGTCCAGGCCGTCACCGGCGTCGCGTTTGGCTTCTGGAACGCCAACAAGAGGAACGACAAGCGCGCGTGGGTCGTTTTCACCACCAAGGATCGCATATACGAAGTCCAGGGATCGGTATCAACGACATCGCTAAGCAGCAAGGGTGGCGGATGGGCCGAAGAGGTCTTCAAGCCTGTACGCGACGGTGCACCCAAGCTCCTGGAGCTGCCTGGAGACCCTCCCTCGTCGGAGCTGCGCGTGTACGCCTCGGCCGCCGGTGTCCCGTCCGCCATTGCCTGGGAGACATCACAAGGTCTCTACCACTCGCCGTTGTCTACCAAACCCACAGCTGAGATCCTCCACAAACCTGCCCTCCTCCCCTACCCCCCCGCCCCCGAGTCCGACGCCCCGAGCTCTTTCAACCGCTCGGCAGCCCCTGCCTCCGCTGAGCCGCCGTTCCCCATCTCCATGGTCATTACGCAGTGGCACTGGCTGTTCCTGTATTCCGACCGCATAGTCGCTGTCGCTCGCGAGAGCGACCGTGTCGTCTGGGAGGAAGCACTTCCTTTGGTGAGTTGGATTGTTGTAATTAAAGCTGACCCAGCAGGCACACGGGGAAACCGCTATTGGTCTCGCTGCGGACCCCATATCGCAGACTTACTGGGTTTACTCGCAGAGTGCCATTGTCGAGGTTGTTGTCAAGGCTGAGGACCGCGATGTGTGGCGCGCCAAGTTGGAGAAGGGCTCATTTTCCGACGCCCTCGCATATGCGTTGACTCCTGCCCAGCGCGATATCATTCACGCTCGTCAGGGAGATGCGCTATTCGACGAGGGCAAGTACATGCTGGCCGCCCGCTCGTACGCCGAGTCAACAAAGAGCTTTGAGCAGGTGACGCTCCGGTTCGTCGATGTCGATGAGCGCGATGCGCTGAGGGCATACCTTCTCAGCCGACTCGACAAGCTTGAAAAGAAGGACCTTACCCAGCGGATGATGATCGCCACATGGCTGCTCGAGATTTATCTTAGCAAGTGCAACACGCTGGAGGATCTCGTTGCGGCTGAGTCAGCCACCACCGACGTGCAGAACCTCACAATGGAGCGCGAAATGGTGGAAGACGACCTCAAGCAGTTCATGAAGGACTACAAGGCCAACCTGGAACCCAGCGTCGTGTACGAGCTCATCCTCGGCCACGGTCGCACCGATCTGTACCTCTACTACGCCGAGCTCAACAAGGACCACGCCAAGGTCGTCGAGCACTGGGTGACGATGGAACAGTGGAGCAAGGCGATAGAGGTCCTCGGCCGGCAGGATTCCGTGGACTTGTACTACCGCTTCGCTGCCCTCCTCATGCGAAACGCTCCGAAGCAGACTGTTGACGCCTGGATGAAGCAGACCGCGCTCATCCCCCGCCGACTCATCCCTGCTCTCCTGCAGCAAAAGTCGGAGCCCCTCGAGAGCAACCAGGCGGTGCGGTATCTCGAGTACGTTGTGCAGAGGTTGGGCTCTACCGACTCCACCATCTACAACCTTCTCTTCACACTCTACGCCTCGGATGCCAGCTCCGACGACGGACCCTTGCTGCGCTTCCTCGCGTCATGCCCCGACGACCCCCTCACTGGCAAGCCCTACTACGACCTCGACTATGCGCTGCGCCTGTGCAAAGCCCGCGGACGCATTCAGCCGTGTGTGCACATTTACTCGCGCATGGGTCTGTACGAGAGCAGTGTAGACCTCGCACTTGAGAAGGGCGATCTCGAGCTCGCCAAGATCAACGCCGACAAGCCGGAGGACGACGAGGTGCTCCGCAAGAAGCTGTGGCTCAAGATCGCCAAGTATGTTGTCCAGGAGAAGGGTGACATCAAGAGCGCGATGAAGTTCCTCGAGTCGACAGACCTCGTCAAGGTTGAGGACATTCTTCCTTTCTTCCCCGACTTTGTGGTTATCGACGACTTTAAGACGGAGATCTGCAACGCGCTCGAGGACTACTCGGCGCGCATCGACGAGCTCAAGCTTGAGATGGCCGAGGCAACCCGCTCCGCCGAGTCGATCAAGCACGACATTGACGCCCTTGCCACCCGCTTCGTCGCCGTCGAGCAAAGCGACAAGTGTTGGCACTGCGGAACAGGCATCACCAGTCGCCAGTTCTACGTCTTCCCGTGCCAGCACTCGTTCCACGCCGACTGCCTCGTCACATTGGTGAGAAATGAGATGGAAACATAACTAACATCAGGCAACCGAATATCTCCCCGCGCCGTCCCTTCGCCGTTTACTGCACATGCAGAACGAGCTTCTTCAGCGGTCGAGCGAGGGCCACCGCACCCTGCTCTCCTCGCACTTCAACCCTGGCACACCGAAGCGGGTGGACACAACAGCATCGACCGGCTTCCTGGGCGCTGTTCCTGGAAGGCAGACGCTCGTCGCCGCCGGCGACCGCCTGCGGGATCTCATTATCCCCGACGCCCTTGCGCAGGCTGTTTCAGTTGTCGGTGCTGGTGTCGGTGTCGGCGCCGCGCCGAAGAAGAAGAAGCGTGACCCCGAAGACGAGGCCCGCCTCGAGGTGCTCCGGAAGGAGCTCGACGAGCTCATTGCCGCCGTCTGCCCGCTGTGCGAGGGAGCGCTCGCCGCGCTGGACAAGCCGTTTGTGCGCGAGGACGAGAACGTGTCTGACTGGGCGGTCTAGACCGAGTGGCAAGACAGGTGTGCTGTAGACGTAGCGTAGAGTAGCTTCCCCTCCATTTTGGTTTTTTTACAATGCTATTGACGATAATGCTTTGCCGCGGGCAGTCAGGTGTTGCCTCTGACATTTTGCCGTTGCTCGACCGGTTGCCACCCACAAACAACACTGCCGATGGTCTAAATCCGGCCGTTAGACAAGCTACCCGGACCACTGAGCCGTCCGACGTCACCAGTTGTTTGGTTCCGACCGCCCATCGCTGATACCCGATGGACTGATGCAGGGCAGCGAAACAGCCCATGTGCTCCACCACTGACTCAACAATCTACCAACTATCATTCGGCGGAACGGAGTATCTCATCAGCAGCTACCACAGGGTGGGTTATTTGCACTGCTCACCGGCTCGAGACGACAGCAACCGGACAGGCCACTCCGAAGCGGCGAGCATATATCGTGCAGAGCAACCCCGTCAATCGGCCCTCATGACGTTCATCAATTGTGACACTCTTACACCTTTCACCGCTTGTACTCGATGCCTGAGGGAAACATAGATACTCGCGCTACACATTGGACTTTAACTTGTGTCTCCGGAGGTGTTGGAGGTGGGGGTCGTGATGAGGGCAGATGGGAGGAGGTGACGGAGGAGATGGCTCTTCCGCCGCCGCCAGCCCAGTCCACCATGCCAGCGCCTGATGAGGAGAACGCCGCTGGAGCGGCCAGCGTTCCTCCCCCCATCCCGTACTCCTGCTTTACCGAACTCGAGAAATGGTTCATCGTGACGCTCGGCGCCATCGGTGCTATCTGCTCGTGAGTTGAGGTCCCGGTTAACCTCGCAACTGACGCCAGGCCTATCTCGAGCAACATCTACGCACCAGCGATCCCGACCCTCGCGACCGCCTTCCGCGTCTCCACCGAGAAGATCAATTTGACAGTGACTGTATATATGTGAGCTTCGCCCTTATCACTGCCCAAGCTAAATGCCAGGATATTCCAAGCCATCACCCCCGCATTCTGGGCCGCGGCGGCTGACAGCTACGGTCGCCGGCCAGTGTACATCGGCACGCTGTCACTGTTCACCCTCGGGTGTCTCGGCAGCGCGCTGTGTCCTACGAACGCGTACTGGCTTCTTATGCTCATGCGCATCGTGCAGAGCTCGGGCGCGAGCGCGACCATTGCCGTCGGTGCAGGGCTGACGGGCGACGTCGCGGCGCCCGGAGAGCGCGGCAAGTACATTGGCATATTCAACACTACGAGCACCCTGGGACCGACGCTCGGCCCGCTTCTTGGCGGCGTCCTCGCGGGTACCCTCGGATGGCGGGCCATCTTCTGGGCGCTGGTGATTCTCGGAGGGGTAGTCCTGGTGCCTGTTGTCGTGTGAGCTACAGTGGACCCTATGTGGCAGCTAACGGCAGGTTCTTGCCCGAGACGTTGCGGTCCCTCGTCGGCGATGGATCACTCCCGCCGCCGTCGATGAACATGACGCTTGGACAATGCCTTGAGAGGAAATGGCATCAGAAGGGGAAGGAGGTGGAACTTATGGATGTCGAGGGCAAAGGGGAGGAAAGCAGGGGAGAGACCCCACCGCTTGCCAGAATCAAGGTGAATCTTGTGCCCCTGTTCTTGAGCTCACGGCAGTACGCGCCCTTCACAGCGTTCCGCCTTCTGTTTGCTCCGGACTTGCTGCTCGTCCTGCTCTGGGCATCAATCTACTATGCCTTGTACTATGCCGTCCTGTGAGCTTCCCTGCGGACCCAGAGGGCTCTTCTCGCTAACTTTGCAGCATCATCTTCTCCACGCTCCTCGACACGCAGTACCACTACTCTGCCGCTATCATTGGCGCCTGCTACCTTCCGAGCGGCGCCGGTGTTGCACTTGGAGGTATCATTACTGGCAAGCTGATGGACAAGGCCTATGCGCACGAAGTGGCGCGCGTAGGTGGGGACCATCGCTCGCAGCCTTGTTTCCGTCTCGAACGCGTTCGCCTGTCCATCCTCGTCCCACACGTTGTGCTCATGCTAGCGTCCTCGCTCGCGCTCGGCTGGTCGATGCGCTATCGCGCCCACATCTCCGTTCCCCTCATTGCCGTCTTTGTCTTTGGCATCGGCACGGGATTCCTCACGACCGTCACCGTCTTCGCGCTCGATCTCTTCCCGCGGGCCAGCAGTGCGGCTGCTGCTTCGGTGAGCTGGAAACCGACGAGCCGTAGCTTACGGACAGTTTAATCTCACACGCTGCTTGTGCGGCGCGGCCATGGTCGCTGCCGTCCAGCCGCTCAATCGCGCGCTCGGCGCAGGCTGGCTCTTTGTCGTGTGTGTCGGCATCTGCTTGGCCGTCACCCCGCTTCCGCTCATCGTGCTCCGATACGGTCCAGCCTGGCGCGTACGCCGCGAGGCACTCCCGTCTACTTGACGACTGAGTGCAAGTGCTACACTGGTTCATCGCCGATCTATAATGCTATAACCCCACACTCGAGCACTGTAACTGTGCTACTGTAACTGCTGTGTACTGGACTCTATCTTCTGCTGTGCTGTTCTGCTGGTCTGTATGAGTGTATGTGATGTGCTCTGACGTCTGATGCCTTCTCTGCGCGTCTCTTGCTTGCTCTATGCGACCTGGACGAAGATGTTGGAGCTGCGGTGGTCGTCGTCGCCCATGACGCTGTCGGTATAGTAGTCGACACGCATACCGCCGGTCTCGAGGACGCGCTTGAGGTTGAAGCCGGCAGGACGGGGCTCGACGACACCGAGCTGCATGACCCAGTACCGGTACTGCTCGCCGTCAAGGTCACGCGCCTTATCAACCAGGCGGGCCATATACTCTGCGTACTGGATGCTGGGCGAGGTGCTTCCGATGCAGTACGGCTCGGGAGTGAGGAAGAGGACGCGGCGAGACTGGATGAGGGCGGAGATGGCGGCGCCGCACGCGTCGACCTCAGCGGGCGTCCGCTTCGTGCAGTTGCCGGCACCCGCAGCGGTGCCATCACCGGCCGTGTCGGGGAGCTCGTCCGACTCTGGCCCTTCGGGAGTCGAGCACGCGCGGATCGGGAGGACGGCCGGGGTGAAGCGCCAGTATCCGAGCTGAGTGAGCAGGACAGAGATGGCGCTCGCTTGGCTGAGCGCCTCGTGCTGTCCGACTAGTTCGGCATGGTGGATGTGCTTGGCAGCGGTACACCGGCGCGAGTCCCACGCGACGGTCGATCCGAGGAGGTGGACGACGTAGCCCCATTGCCAACACTCGTTACCGACCAGCGCCGCAGCGTGCGAGTAGGCTGCGAGCGGTGATTCGGGGAACCACCTCGGTGCTTCGTCGTGGCGGCCACCAAATGACAGAGAGGCCGTACGCATCTTGCGCAGGTGAGCCAGGAGCGTGAGGGCACTGGCGCGGTCGTGGTGCGACGGGTTACCGTGATCGTGAGCCTCTTGCGCGAGAGCGCTAACCCAGAGCGCAATGTCGGGACGTGTCGTCAGCGAGATGTATATGAGCGCCTCGATGAGGGCCGTGTAGCGCTCGGGAGTAAGCGAGTCGTACGCGTGGTCCTCATCGGGCGCGGCATATACTTCCGGCAGATCGTCGACCTCGGGGAACTCCTCGCAGAGGTCGCGCAGGAGCGCCGGCTGGCTAAGCCAGAGCTGTCGGCTCGGGTGGTGGCTTTCAATCTTGACGTTGAGGAAGCTGCGGGGGTGGCCCAGATTGCCGACCGCGTCGGGGCCGTGGGAAAAGCCGAGGTCGATGAGCACGTCGTTGATCTCCAGGGTTGTCGGTCCCATGATGAGAATGTCGCAGCCGTAAGTGAGCGCCACAGTTGGGTTCTTCGCTTCCTTGTTGCGCACATAGACGGAAGAATCTGAGTCGATGGGCTCAAATCCAGCGTCCTCCAGACCGTCAGATATCCGCTCGAGCGCGATGGCGGTCGTGCCAGGGAGGCCGAGGATGGGCTTACGGAGGCGATACACACCCGAGTCCTTAGTACCGGGTGGCGGAGCGAGGTAGATGGGCTCCTCAAGCTCGTGGCCAAGATGTGCGTCAGGGATCTGGATATGACAGAGCTGCTGGCTCTCTGTTGCGGCGATAGCGAGCATGACGCGGAGGCAGCGGAATATGACTAGGGGCACCCGCTCCATGTTGTCGTCTGACGACTCGGACCGGGGGCCTACGGCGACGACCTCCGCACGCATGTCCACAGCGTTTCCCGCCGAGTCGCTGTCGGAAGTAAACTTCCAGGTAGACGGGACGACCTTGGCATCGGCTGGCGCGCATTCGACCCACTCCCACGCCTTGCGGTCGTCGAGCAGAGCGAGCTGGGCGTCGATTGCCGCCTGCCACTGCTTGCCGTCAGCACCGCTCAGGACCTGGTTTATCGTTTTCGGCACAGGCATGTCGAGTATGCCACTGCTGTGAGTTAGCAGATGTTTGCACGAGATGTTGGGGGTGCAATTGTTGTTGTCACGCACGAGATGAGGGTATTGTGTAATGGGCGGAGTGGAAAGTGGAGGAACGATAAATCTAACATTCATTTGTGCCGGACCCTGAGATACTTCTCTCAGTGACGCGCCTCCGCACCACAAAAAAGTGCGTGGCCACTGCCACCACTGTTTATCTTTCCACAATGCTTGTCATACCGTATCTACATCGACAGTTTAGAAGCACGGGTTTGCCGTGGCCGAGCTTGCCCAGCCCCTGGTAAAGCGAGATTCACAAACATTGCGAGTACAATCAAAATATGAGTCACAAAACCCCCTGACGCGACACTCCGTGGTGTCGCTCTACAGTTCTCAAGAACAACTTTCCTGTTCGTGTAACGGCTAGTATGGTCGCTGCTCTGCAGAGCGCGGCAGACCTTTGTAACTGCGAGAGGAGCAGGATGGAGAGGTTGCGGCGTGTGGCGACTGGAGGTGCCACTTGGGACGGAGTGTAGCCGCAATCTATTTTCCTACTTTCCCATAGCAGGCCAAGTGCCTTCCCTGGCTGTACAATAGGACCTCATCCTATTGAGGCTGCGAGGTCCCTCCCTCTCCTCTCAGTCATGAAAGGCAGGAGACAGGCGGACGCAGCGACACAGCGCGCTCAAACGAGAGTCTGTCCGCCTTCTTGGTTCAGTGGCATATTTGTCACTAGTAATGATCCCTGCTCTGTGACAGAGCATTCCTATGACAGGGTCACCCGTTCGATTCGGGTAGAAGGCAACAGGCCGAGGTCCAGAGAGGACGCCTGGCTTGCTTGCTAGCAGCTCGAGAGACAGTTGACGGGGAGAGAGGACGGCGGAAGGCCAGGTGTGGAACGAGACGGGAATGAGCGGCGAATCGTGCGCGATCGTCTGTCACATGATACCGATACGTGAGTGGTCGTGCTCTCAGTGCACAGCGCCCGGTCTGCAGTCATATCGCCATAGCATATCTACGACAATCTATATCCTATGCCGGCACTGGCGGGGAGCCAATGCCGGATCTTGGGGATGGCGGAGGACGGAGCGTCCTCCAACGGCCTACAGGCCGGCGCGAACTGCGGACTCGGTCACGCGCACACACCTGGGGCCAGGGCTGACACCTGCACCTACAAGACGGCGCTTAGTAGATGTAAGGGATGAAGCGCCACTTGACGACCTTGCAGTACTCGACCCAGTCGTCACCGTACTTGCGCTCGCACTTCTCAAAGTCACGGCCACAGCGGTGGGTGAGGACGGCGAGGAAGAAGATGGCGTAGAAGAAGGTGATGGGGGTGTTGAAGCCAGCGGTAAGGCACCAGGTGAGAGCCTGGATCCAGTCGGCAGTGTAGTTGATCTTGCGGGCAAACTGCCACCAGCCCGAGGTGAGGAGCTTGTTGCCGTGCTTGGTCTGGATAAAGGTGGGGTTCTTGACGCGCGACCAGGGGAGCTGGGGGAAGGCCTTGCGGGGCTTGTACTCGCCCTGCTGCTCGAGCTTGAAGGCCGACTTCTGGGCCATCGAGGTGTCAAAGATGTAGTAGCAGGTGAGGAGGGTGACGAGCATGAGGACGTTGCCCCAGAGAGGGAACTCGTAGCTGGCGGGGTCCGAGCGGGTCATGTAGATGGTTGGGTAGCAGTAGGTGAAGGGGACGCCGGCCATGTTCCAGAAGATGAGCATCCAGCCAAACTTCTCGTGGAACATGTCCCAGGTCTGAGGAATAAGCTCCTCACCCTTGGCGCAGGCGTTGATGTAGAGACCGGTGGCAAGGAGCATGTGGAACATGTTGTACGAGACGTAGCCGAGGTCCTCGTACTGCTTGACGGTGCCCGAGAGCGAGATGAGGAAGAGGAGGATCCAGGGGACACGGACCTCGGCGAACATCTTGAGGTCAATGGGGCCGAGGCGGGGGTTGAGCGAGACACCCATGAAGTGGTCGTAGACCCAGACGCCCGACATGCGGAGGGGGGCGCCACCGTAGTGGACGGTGCGGGCGAGGATCTCAATGATGAACGAGATGATGAACGACGAGAAGATGGCGACGGTCATGATGCCACCAAAGTTCTCAATGATCCAGGGGAGACGGTAGATGCCAGTGTTGTGGAGAACGGTGGCAAGGACGAGAGTAGTGTACCACGAGTAGAGGGCGTTGCACTTGTACCAGAGGACCTCGTAGCCGAGCGAGGGGACGGGGAGACCGGCCTGCTTGACACCGGGCATGACCCAAGCGAAGAAGAGCTGGACGACACCAAGACCGAGGTACGACTTGATGGCAAAGGCGGTGGGGTAGGCGCCGTCGACGCAGTGGGCCCACATGCGCTGAAGGAAGGGGGTAATGTCGTCAACCGACTCGGGGAAGACGAGGCGGCCGTCGTAGTACCAGAGGCACGCCCAGAGGTAGTCTGCAGTTAGCTATTGATCTGGAGATGCTTGGGGGCGGCGATGTCATCAAAACGGGGGCATCACAGGAGGAGTGATGGCGCTCGACATGGGACCGGTGCGGAGATGTTAGATGCACCAGTGTCATGTCGATCCAACCTCGACCGATGCGATGATGAGGCCTTATAGCAGAGGCCTCTCAACCCCCGCTCTGCCAGCACGGTGGACGCGCTAGCTTCTCTCAACTCACACATGAGAATGGGGAAGCCAATCATCATGGCGGAGACGCCGAGGGGACCGCCGAACTCGTAAGACTGGTGCTCGTCGAGCTTCTTGTCCATGGCCTGTCCGTAGGCGGTGGGGATGGCGTTGATGAGCGAGTTGGACTTGCCGCCGGCGATGGTGGCAGAGGCGACCTCGGCCTTGCCGTTGCCGTTGGCGGCGGCGCCGTTACCGTTGGTCTTGCGCGAGCGCAGGTTACCAGACATTATGGGGATGAGTGGTGGTCAAGAGGCAAGAGACAAGAAACAGGAAACAAGAAACCCAACCCAGTTCTAATACCAGCTGCTGCTGCGGTCGTAGCACGCGTCGCCCAAAGGGCTAGGGCCTGCACGCCTTTGGGCATGTCCGTCTCTCGTCCGTTGTGGGCCGGAGCCACCAGCCAGGCAGGCAGGCAGACCGAGCACACAAAAACATCGTACCATGAAAATACTGGAGCTTACTTTTTGTCCATTCTCCTGGGTTAATATCAATAGCAAACACGGGCTAATAACGTAAGCCTGTAAAAGTAAAACTCCGCTAATCCCTTTGTGTCTCGATCCTAATTAGCTTGCTGACCTCGGGCGGATATCCAATGCACCTCCGCGCAAACTCCTGGTGGGCAGCTCGGAGACGGGCACCTCGCGGGCAGTCTGATGACATGAACGAAACGCAACACGGCGAGATGGAACGAGTTGGTGCATGGTACACATTTCTCGGCAGCAGGATGCAGAAAACAAGCTGCGTGGTGACGCGCCATAGGCCGTGTCGATCACATCCAGCGGTGATCTCGCCGAATTTTTTTTTCAGAGGAATAAACACACCGCAGACAGACTGGAATCACCCGAGCGGATCAAGCCAAGAGCAGTATCAGAACAACATCGTCTCATTGCGCGCAGAGTACAACAAAGGTGGGGTAAAGGTATAAAAGATGTCGGTCCGCCAACACCCCTCCCCGCACCCGTGGACCTGTCGTCGCGCCGCACACCCGAAGGGGGGCACCTCGAGGACTACACTGGGTGGGAGTTGAGAGGAATGCGCGCAGTTTGGTTATCACTGGGCAGGACACAGAGGGCTGCGAAGCCCCCCTCTTCTCGGTCTTGGAGACGGGAACGCGTTATCCCTCTATTGTGAAGAGAGTATCGAACTTTTGTGTCTCCGTAGATTTGTTCAAGGAGAAAGCCCATGGCCGCGGCGAGCGACACTCTTTATACTCTGCGGCCAAAGGTGGATTTGGTGCGAGCAGACGGGGCGAGCGGTTGGCTCGCACCAAAAAGACAGGGCGATACCTTTGGTTCCGCCAAGCCGGTGAGGCAGGGGCGAGGGATATTGGGATAATGACGTGTAAACGCGCTGGGGCCCCTACAGCTGAATTATCGACAATAATAACAACAATAATAATAACAATGATCTCTGCATCTGCCACATTCATAGCAAGAATGTTCTGCGGTGTATCGCCACAGGTTGATCTGCAAGCACAGTGTGTAGCACCTTGGTGCAATGCTCCCTGGCCCTGGAAACCACTCAACCAGGCCGCTTTCCCTAGTTATCTCACACAGCTTCTCCTCGAGGACAGCTGTGTGGGTGTCTTGAGGACAAGGATCAAAGCCGGCAGCGATATGCTAGTTGCGATACATCTCACTGCTAAAGAAAGGTAGCTCTCACCCACCTAGTTGTCTTCCGCCATATAGTGTGAACCAACTGCGGCCCACGGAGGGCGTTATCAGCAGTTGAAACTTCTAGTCCAATTGTGCCGCGGGTCGATCCGAGGTACGTCTACTACGGGAGATCTCGAGGAGCGTCATATCTCGCATGCACCGTGCTTCCTGGAAGACATGGAAGAGGGCAGGGGAGAAGCACAACAAATGGGGATCTCCAGGCCGCTGTCGGCGTTTGTTTGTACCGCTGAAGCAAGGGTCAACAACAGAAAAGTGATTTTGACTCCATTCCGTCCTCGGCGAATTATTCCACCAACATGAATCATATACACAGACTCTTGTCTGTCGTTGTCCCAACTGCAAACATGAGCCACTGTGATGGTCATTCCGAGACTGCCACAGGCTGATTGAGGAGGGACGTCGTCATTGACAGTGTTGCCCCTTGATGACAGAGATAAAGATACTCCCGCCATGGGGTTGTAATACACGTAATTATAAATGATTGGGATGTTTGCTGCTTTGTGGTGGTGGGTGGCGACAAACCAAGATGTTATGATGCACGGGTCCAGGGCCGACTGCGTTCCCTGTGAGCAACCCAGGGTCAGATGCTCTTACCCCTTTACCCACCACCGCCCATGCCGCCGTGCTCATCGTCGTCGTCGGTCTCTCTCCTTCTGTTCACCCGTCACGCACGCCCATCACAACGCTCAACGCCTACTTGGCTGGGTCTTACACACCAACATTTCTCTCTCTCTCTCTCTCTCTCTCTCTCTCTCTTGCTCTCCCTCCCATCTCTTCAATGTCTTCACTCCATCGAGGCCGTCAAGATTCAATGCAGAGTACAGCAAGCCTCCCATGGAACAGGCCGCCGAGCCCCACTGTAAGTTGGTTGTCAATGTCGTCCACTGCGCATCAGCTGGCAAAACACGTGTCAGCAACAGCAACATGGATCGGGGCGTGCGCCGACGCCGAGCATTCAAACAATCGCGACAATGCGCTACCAGCAGCAAGAGATGCCCCGGTTTCAAGCTGACCCGGTCAGTTCTCCACCACAACCACGGGCTCAAAGGTCAACCTCTCGGAAGCCCACACCCTCATATCGCGCAAAGACTTGCGGGCAAGCATTGCGTGCTTTGAAGACGTAAGTCACCGCCCAGGGCGCACAGCCCGTGTGGCCGCACACACACACACACACACTCATGTGGAGCACTGCACTCACGCACCCAGTTGATGGCTGCCGCAAAGGCATACCGCAATGCACTGCTAGCAATGTCGAGCGCAACGGCTGCGTTTGCCTCTGCGATGGAGGCCTGTTCCCGGTGAGTTGCCCTCCGTCTTATCACACGTAGTAGAAACCCCTGCGTCGCCCACAACAATCAGCAGCCCCACCCAGCAACTAACCTGTCGCAGAGTGAAAGGATGCCGAGGCGCGAACGCGGCCCTTGCGGGTGGTGCTGGTCTCCAGTACCTTATCTCTAATCACGAGCAGCTGCTCGCTGATACCGTCTACCGCCAGTTTGAAATACCCCTCCTAGAGGCGCTTGACAACTACAAGATGCTCACCGCGGACCGTCTGGTCCAGTACGAAAAGTCGCTGCATGCCCAGAGCGACAAGATCCGCAAGACCGAGGCCGAGAACATGAAGATTGGACGGAGGCGGAAACGTGACCTGCAGCAGTTTAGGACTGCGCTCGCGGAGCTCCAGCGCCAGGTCGACGAGCTCGACGCCATCAAACTCAACTATCACGAGGAGGTGCTGGACGCCGAGGAGGAGAACTGGGATGCGGTGCTCAACAAGGTCGCCTTTGTCGTCCGCTCCCAGCTCGACTTTTACGAAAAGATCGCCGGCAAGGCTAGCGATCCGGTCCTGGAGCCGCTCGTCATGTCAATCCCCGATCCCTTTGACGCCTACGGCCCACCCAAGGAGGAGGGACAGATCTTTAGTGTGCTCTCGCCGTGAGTTGAGAACCATTTCGACAGCTAATCCCGCAGGCTCCACCTCGACTCGCAGCCGACTTCCCCGACACCCAACCTCACGCGCATCTCGCAGAGTGGCTCGAATGCATCCACCCCGCGCGCCTCGTCCCCCAGCAAGCTACCCGTGTCCTCCTCTTCCGCGCAGACGTCCGTGTCGCATGTTGATGCCATGGGCGAGCGCGGAATGTGGGACGACGACTTGCACAGTGCGCATCGCGAGCTGAGCGTGATCGACGAGCGCGAGGGCTCTCCCGAGCGTCCAGCTCCCCCGCTGGTCATAGTCGAGGAGCACGTCGAGACAGAGGCAGAGGAGACCGCAGTGGAAAGCGTCCTCAAAATCAACGGCATTGCCAATAAACACGCTTCCGCCGAGGAGAACCCGCCCGTTGACGCGCACTCGGGCAACGATGGCAACGACCACCCCGACGCCCCGACCGTTGACGACGACCTCTGCTCAGGACCCGACGACCACCAGCGGTTAGACACATCTCCGCATGTGGAGGTGACTGCCTAGTCTCCTGGGGAGTAACCACATCATGTGGTCTGGTCGCTGCTGGCGGCGGCACCCCACCATGAATCCAACAACGCACAAACTAGATCTCATTTCCGTACCATTCGCAGCAAACGGCAACACGCAACACGCAGCATTCGCGCCGACCCCGACTCACACTGTATTCTGCTTTGCTCTAACAACATCTTTCTGCACTGCACCGCATGACCTTTCGGAATCCACCCATAACCCTTGCTACGATACCTATTCTCTTTCTCTTCCCGGAGCGCCCCTCCCCGCTCTGTTGTTGTTAGCCTTTCGTTCCCTTCCGTTGTAGTGTAGCGCTGCCGCGGCCATATGCAACGTCCATGTCTATGAGCAGTCTGCGTCTGCGTCTATGTACCTGTCCTCTGCTCACTGCTGCTTCTTCTCGTCCGCCACGCCAAACACCCAGCCCTCGCCCCATCCGCCGTCGGCGGCACCGAGCTGCCAGCCGCCGATACCGCCTACGCCGACCCAGACGTTCTCGATCTGAGAGCGGACAGCACCAGGGAGGGAGCGGGGCTGCACGCGCGGGAGGTGCTCGGTGAGGACATACCACGCCGCGCCCGCGACGAGGCCGACGGCGTATCCCGCCACGATCTGCGGGATGGAGTGATACCTGAGCGCGTACCTGCTGTCAGATTGACACGCGCATGCTTGCTGCTTGCTGCCTTACCTCGAGTAGGCGACGGCCGACGACCACGCCGCGAGGCCAAAGACGTAGATGCCGGTGCGGACGCGGCGGACGAGCGCGGTGCGGGGCGCGAGCTTGTCGGCCGCGGCCGCATACCTGGCGTCGAGCGACAGCGCGTAGCCGACGCCCCACGCGAGCACGAACGCGCCCGCCTGCGCGTGGCTCGACGGCATGCCGTAGCCGTCGCCGACGTGCGCGGCGTGCGGGAACGGGCGCGGCGCGCGGACGAGGCGCTTGAGCACGAGCGAGAGCGCCTCGTTGCCGACTGACCCAACAGCCAGCAGCGCGAGCGAGAGGCGGCGGCCAAAGACGACGAGCGCAAAGTAGGCGACAAACAGGAAGATGGGCGAGAGGGACAGGAGGGCGAGCGGGATGCCGAGCAGACTGGGCGTGTACACGATGTGTGTCAGGCCGAAATGCTTAAACTCTGGCACGACGGCGGCGGACATGGTGCCGGACAGTGAGGCCGTGGGGTAGAGGAGAGTGGGAACAAGGAAGCAGACAGGAAGACGACGTGAGGTATGAGATGCGCGGCCACCAGATCGTCATTTGTTTGCGTATAGCGGCGTGCGTGGAGGCGGGCAAGTTGGGTAATTGGGTAACTCCTGGGGGTTCCCGGGCGACCTATCGGGATCAGTTTTGAAAAAGTATGGATGGAGACATAGCTCAGTTGGGAGAGCGTACGACTGAAGTTCAGTTCTACTTCGTACGGTCGCCGGTTCGATCCCGGCTGGCTCCAGAGGTTCTAGTGGCCTACCTTTTTCGGTATCGCTCGCTGCAGAACATTGTATCCAGTTCATGTTGATACTGGTGGAAGGCGTATTGCTTTTGCCAGTCGCAAGACCGCGTCCGAGCATAGAGGCGGGGAAGTACTGTTGACAGGCAGCAGAGGTTCTTGTCCGGTACGACTCACATCTGGCCAGGAGCTCTTCTGCGCGACTGTGGCACCTCCGCGCCATGGCGACCGAGACTTGGACAACAGGACCCGCGTACATGGACTTGGGAAACCAGGGAGCTCTTACCCAATAAAATAAACAGAAGGATGGGGAGAAAGACCTGGAGCGTTTCAGGAAAACCGGGGGGGGGGATGACCTTTATACATGTCTTCCTCATCTTCCTCGGCATGCTCCTTCCTCTAGGTGCCATCATTCATGCCTCCCTCGTCTCCCTCGGCTGCTGCAGAGGTCCAAAAAGGCCACGACGGGGATCGAACCCGCGATCTCCTGATTAATCATCGTAGTCAGACGCCGTACCATTTGGCCACGCGACCGGGTTGCTGTTGGAAGCGTCTCTTTCATTGCGATCAGAGATAGCAGATACACGGCAGTGGCTGCAGCACCAAAGGCTAGGTGGACAACGCGGGACTGTAAACACACCTGAAAGCATTGGCCGACATCTTACGGCTCCTTTTGAACGAGTGAAGCGTTGATTGAGGGAAGGAAGATACCCTGTGGGTGTCAACGACGCCGTCTGTACCATCGACTAGTTCCCTGTCCGAGGCCAAGCCCCGCGGTTCTTCATCGTCCCCCGTCAATCTCCTTCCATCGGCAAGGCCTCTACTTCCTAGGACCGTAAGGGACACGGCAGGCGTTCCCCTCCAGCCGTCTCCCATCGTCTCAGGCCCACCAGCCACGTATATACGCCACCCGTAAATGGGCGTGTAGCTCAGTTGGTAGAGCGTCTCATTCGCATGTTGCTGCTTGCAACATCCGACCTCATTGAGAAGGTCTTTGGTTCGATTCCTAACTCGTCCAGTGCGCGCGCGCAAGCCTGCACACTCTTTTTCTCAATGCACGGCTGCGGGGAGTTGTGGAATGCCTGGAGGTTGAGTATGAAACATCGGCCGAGTAGCGCATTTCGGACAACTGGTGGCGACTGATTTTCGTTCCACAGATGCAAAGCAGCCATTTGCCACCCACCATGACCCACCCACGCCAGCGGAAACGAAAATGGCCGAACCACTCGCCAGCCGCCACCAAAGTCCCCGGCGCTTTCCCCTCTGCTTCTGTTCGGGGACCGCTTCTGCCGCACATTCGCCGCCTTCGCCGCCGCCTTCGCAGCTGCCTTCGCCTTCCGTCATGTTCGGCGTCTCATGGTGTCTGTGCTTCGGCTGCTTCTCACAGGAGAGGCAGGCACAGCCCGATACTACGACAACCCCTTGCATTCCGCGTCCGCTGCCGAGTGACTGTCGCCGTCCGCTGCGAGTGACCACCCGTCCAGGCTGTGGCCACGCCGTTGCTGCTGATCAGCAGGCATGTGGCGGGGTGCGCGGCGTGCATGGGCCTGTCGCAGGTACCTGTCTGTCGCTGTGCCTGTCTCTTGTCTGCCTCTGTCTCTGCCATTGTTCGCTGCACGTGGTGCGCAGGCCGTACCCACAGTTCCGGGGCTGGGGCACTGAGTGGCGAAAGGCTCAGCAGACTGCCCCTCCGCTGTGCTGTCGCGCAAGTACCTGTTCTCGTGCTTCCGCGGCGCTACCACCAAGGCCGGGAAGCGAGAAGGGTGTGCCAGTCTGATTACAGATTGCCACCCGCGACATTACAGATCACGGACACCGCGGTGGTGGTGGCGCCCCGCGGCCCCGCCGGCGTCTGTGCCCGCCAGTGGCGCGCGCTCGCTCCAAGCGCTTCTTTCGCTGCCTCAAGACCCAGGCGGCGGCTGGCCGTGCCGTGTCGTCTCAGCGTGGCAGAAGAGCCAGGTATTGGCGCCCATTTCCCCGTCCTGCCGGCCCCGGGCAAGCTCGGCAAGGTTGCCCCCCATCCGCGGTGACTGCAAACCTCGCATGGGGCGCACCCGCAGCCGTCGGCCCCCGGGGTAATCGACAGGAGGCAAGAAGCGGGCCCTGCGACAAGCTCAGCGCTGCAGCCGTCGGAGCAGCAGACCGCAACTGGGCCGGACGGCCTGGCCGCGGGCGCTGCCGTGGAAGCGCGGCAGCGCATGCCATCGTTGAACGTAACGGGACACGCCTGAAGCGTGCACTGCACCGCACCGCTGCACCGCCGCGCTGGCCTGCTCCGAGTCGCGGGTCGCTCACTAGTCGCCCGCCGTCATTGCCAGTTGCCAGTTGCCAGATGCCAGTTGCCAGTTGCCAGTTGCCAGTTGCCAGTTACCACCGCCACTCGGCACTCACGATCGTCACTCTCCCAGTCTGATCTCGAATGCTGCCCTGTCAGTGGCGCCACATGGAGAACCAACCGCCTTTCCCAGATTCCTGTACGGTTTCTGGCCACGGCTCGCCTGGGGGAAGCGGCGCTTCTGCGGGGCAGCGGTCGGCCAGAAACGCGGTCGCCCGTCGGCCCGGTCGCCGGTCGCCGGCGGGGACGACGCCGCGTCGTGGCCGACAGAACCGCGAGCCGGGGCTGCTGTGCCCGGTGCGGTACGTCTTTGCAAGTGTTCTTGACACCATGTCTCGCGTCTGCGCGTTTCTGAGATCCGCACGAGCGTGGTCCGAAACTGCTTCTCGGGTCTAGTCTGTCGTCATTGCTAGCTTACACATCTCCGTCATCTCATCCAGATTCTCCCGACCCCACGTTCGGGGCCGAGGAACCAGGCTGCGTGGCTCATGTCCTTCCTACCTGCCGCCGTGTTTGATTTCTTGCATCGGCCTGCGGCCCTACTATTCGGTTCTTCTTCTATGGGGTACAACTCTGACTATCTGCACCCAGAACGGCGTGCTCGGCGGTAGTAACGGGCTGTGGAATCTATGGAAACAATGATGGCGACTGGCCACCGAGGAGGTAACTCTGATACAACGGTGAAATGGTGAGGGTGAGGAGGTGACTCGGTGGCAACATGGCAATCGGGAGTTCACGCAGCGGTCCGGAGGCGGACCGATGTGGCGGGTCATTAAAAGTAGGTCGTAAAGGGTTCTGGTTCTGGTTCTTCGGGGCATTTTCATGCTGTGAGGTGCCGCTTGAGCTTGGCGGGGCGAGGGAGGGGGTTGGGCTTGGGCTGCCACCGCGAGGAGCCATTGAGACGGTCACGGTAGCTGCTCATGAGGGAAGCGGTCATGGGGTCGGCTGTGCTGGGGAGCAAGGCGGAGGGAGTAACAGGGGAGCTGGGGCGCGACGGGCCGTAGGGTTCCGAGGTGGTCGAGTAGCGGAAGGGTCGCGGGTTGTAGTTGTAGTTGTCCACCTTGTCCTGGAGCTCCAGGGGAACCGAGACGCGGTAGGCCCAGTTGCCCTCCCACCACTTGTCGACGTAGGTGGAGCCCCACTCGACGCGCCGGCGGAACGGCGTGTATGTTGGGAGGGAGGAAAACGAGGTCGCGGGCGAGGACGCATTGGACACTACTGGGAGAGGCGAGTTGAGGACCCCTCCAAACTTGTCCTCAAACCATGCGAGGGTCTGCTCGCGCTCCAGGTTGCGCGTGTGCTCCTGCAGGCGCGAATTCTCGTCGCCAAGTAGGACGCTTGTGACGAGAACCTCGCTGACTCCTTGGCCCACATCGGCATGGTCTTCTGTCAGCTATTGTTCTCACTCGCCATTTTCCCGAGCCGAACGGCCGGAGAATGGGTGACTCGTGGGGGTCATGTCCAAAAGAAGCATGTCCGGGGTCGACTCACAGCCCATGGGACAGAAACGGCTCTCTTCGGGGTTGTACACGAGGCCCGGGCAGTTTTGCATGTCTTGATTTGTGGCCTTGCACGAGTGCTGGTGGTGTCAGATGCATGCTGATATCGGATGCTCACAAAGTGGCAGTACATGCTTCCAGCGACGGTGCGCTCGCCGCACGAGGTGATGGGGGGACGCGCGCACTGTTGTCAGTATGGAACAGAGTGGGGCAGGGGAACAATGATTGCCCAGCGCGGCGGTGTCACCACGCGCCACAATCATCATTACAGGAAGGGTGTTTATCCACTCACGCGGTCCTGCACCTGAATGTGGAGCATCTCCTGCTCGCGTGTAGGCTTGATGAGGAAGCGCCGGAGGTGGACCTTTTCGGCAGGCGAGAGCGGGAGGGGCTCGGGCTGGGTCTGGGGCTTGGTCTGGGGTGCGTGGGGCTCCTGCTGGGGCTCGGGCTGTGCTTGCTGCATCTCCTGTGCGCGGATGGCAGCCTCATTAGGCTGCTTCGGGGAAGGAGGCGGAGAAAGCACCACCGTCTTAGTGGTCGCCGCTGCCTGCTGCGCTGCTGCTGCTGCTGCTGTCGGAATAATGGCAGCACCACGCTTGCGGCGAGCCTGCTTGCGTGAAGCACCGACAACAACACCGCGGCGCAGGGGAACTGAGGGTCCAACGGTCACGTTGGTTGCAGGGCGGGGGGGAG
>PQXP01000629.1:0-10667 GCA_002973495.1 Apiotrichum akiyoshidainum
CCCCCCATCAAAGGTAAGTGTGGTCAGCCTCCACACGATGTCTCAGACGACTGTGGCGTGACGGAAGATTGCACGTATTGATGGAGCTGTAGATGGCTACAAGACTCCCTGGACAGTCTCAGGAGACTGTTGTTGCCTCCCAGTCTGACAAGAAGGACGCTCGTTCTTCCTCCCCCAACACCACCGTGAGCCGATGATGCCCTCATTGTTGTTGGTTTCTGTTGTCTAACACCTCCAGATGGCTTCCGAGTCTAAGCAGCCCGTCCTCGACGAGGCCGCTTGCCACAAGCTTACGCTCAAGGTCTACCCTTGGCGCACGGCTGTCACTCCCTTCGAGACCATCCTTGCCGGCCCATACAAGGGTAGCGGTACTGACGCCGACCCGTACCTTATTGACTGGCTCGCCGTCGACCCCGAGGACCCCCAGCGCTGGGGCCAGACTCGCAAGTGGCTGCAGATCCTCATCACCTCGCTCGCTACTCTTGCCGTCGCCCTTTCGTCCTCGGCGTACGCTGGTGGCATCCCCTCGCTTCTGATGGAGTTTGGCCACTCGTCCCTCTTCTGGACTGCTGGCGTCTCGCTCTTCGTTGTCGGTTTCGCCGTGGGCCCCCTTCTCTGGGCCCCTGCCTCGGAGGTTTACGGTCGTCGAATCATCTACGTCGTTTCGTACGCTTTCCTCACCCTGTGGCAGGGTGTTACCTGCGCTGCCCCCAACCCCGGATCGGTTCTCGTCTTCCGCTGCCTCGCTGGTCTCTTCGGCTCGTCGCCCCTCGCCAACGCCGGTGGAACCGTCGCCGACATTCTTGATGCTACCCAGATGGGTCTCGGTATGGCTCTCTTCTCCGTCGCCCCCTTCCTCGGCCCTGCCCTTGGCCCCATCTCGGGTGGTTTCCTGGGTGAGGCCGCTGGTTGGCGCTGGGTTGAGGGTCTCCTCGCCATCTTCTGCGGTGTCATCTTCATCATCATCTTCCTCTTCTCTGCCGAGACCTACGCTCCCTTGATCCTTCGTCAGCGTGCTGCTCGTCTCTCCAAGGCTACTGGCAAGGTCTACCGCTTCCGTGCCGACGCTGCCAAGCCTTTCGACCCCATTGTTCTCTTCAAGGCCTCGCTCGTCCGCCCCTGGAAGTTCCTTCTCTTCGAGCCCATTGTTATCATCCTTTCGCTCTACATCGCTATCGTCTACGGTATCCTCTACCTCAACTTCGCCGCCTACCCCATCGTCTTCCAGGCCGGTCGCGGTTGGTCGACTGGTATCGGTGGTCTTGCCTTCCTTGGTATCATGGTCGGTGCAATCGTCGCCGTTATCACCACCGTCTTCATTAGCAACCCCCGCTACGTCAAGACCATTACTGCCCGTGGTTACCCCCTCCCCGAGGACCGTCTCCCCCCCGCCATGTGGGGTGGCGTCGTTATTGTCATTGGCCTCGCCGGCTTTGCCGCCACTGACGGCCCCGACGTTCACTGGATCGCCCCTATCATCTTTGGTGTTCCCTTCGGTACCGGCATGGTTGTTCTCTTCCTTGCCTGCCTGGGTTACCTTGTTGACACTTACACCGTCTACGCCGCCTCGGTTCTTGCCGCCAACTCGGTTCTCCGTTCGCTCTTCGGTGCTGCCTTCCCTCTCTTCACCAAGGACATGTACAAGGCCCTCGGTATCCACTGGGCTGCCGCTCTCCCCGGTTTCCTCGCCTTTGCCTGCATGCCCTTCCCCTTCCTCTTCTACAAGTACGGTGCCCAGATCCGCGCCAAGTGCAAGTACGCCGCCGAGGCTGCCAAGCTCTTCGCCCAGATCATGGCTGCCCGTAAGGCTGCCCTCGCTGCTGCCACTGGTGATGCTGAGAAGGACGCCGGTATGGAGCCCGTCGAGCGTGTTCGCAGCATCGAGGAGGACGACCCCGCCTACGGTTCCCCCGAGGTCTACACCCTCGAGCGCACCATGTCGATGGAGGAGGAGCTCAACTCGCCCCAGACCGTTCCCCAGCGCGCTGCCTCGCCCGTCTCGACTCGTCGCGCCTAAGTGGCTGCCCCACATCCACGTGCGGGAGCCCTCCCGTGCCCAATCGGCAATCTTCTCGGTCATGGCGAGAAGACGCCCGGAGAACAACCAGGACGCCGAGCTCGGCGTCTTGGCGTTGTTCTCTCACTTTCGCCCAAGGACGATTCATCCACCGAACCGTGGCTCTCCGCTTGCTGCTCGCTGCTCGCTTCGCTGCTCCCAATGTATCGGTATTCAGACATATACTTTAGACTACTACCCTAATGTCATTAATGATGCATATCACTGGCATGGCATATATGAAGAAACAGATACCCAGAGCGACACGGGGTAGCTGAACTATCATTGATTTGCTCTACCTCGCATGTGTCAGATCGCGGCCCGCTGGAATCAGCCGAGAGAGAGAGTACTGGAAAGTCAACGGCCCACACTTCCACATCTGGTGCTCCGCAGCGCCAGCGAGGCATGCAGAGGGCAGACGACGTTCAGGAGGAATGGAGCGGGTCGTGGGTATGAATGGCCCTCCGGGAGCTGCAGCTGCGGCGACTTGCCCACCACTCATACCTACTGTTCCGCCTCGTCTGTGCAAATGGAATGCATGTCTACACCCCGACAACCATTGTCCCAATAAATGTAAATAACCAAAAAAACAACGTCTAACGCTAAATCTAAGCAGCAGCGGCTATAGTGGCTGGAGCTTTCTACGGCTTGAGGACCTTGGGGAGGGCGTTGACGTGCTTCGCGGCGCTCTCGGCGTTGACCATGCCGAACCGACTGGAGCAGTCGAGGAGGATGCGGAGACCGTTGCGGGCGCGGATGCGGGAGATGTCGGTGGTGCCGGGGAAGACGGGACGCTGGGCGGCGGCGTGCTTGTCGGCCTCGGGGCCGAAGGGGTAGGGGAAGTGCTTGTGGAGCACCTCGTAGACCGAGAGGGTGACACCGAACTGGGGCGACGAACGGATGATACGAGCGATACCGCCCTTGTAGAGGGCGCGGACACCTTCCTCGCGGAGGATAGTCTTGAAGCCGTCGCTGAAGCCCTTGTAGACGGTCTGGCCGGCACGGGCCTGGGTCTGGAGACGGGTCTTGACGACGTCGGCGGGGGTGGTGAGGTAGGCGGCGGGCATACCGGCGATACCGGCAGCGAGGAGGAGCTCGCCGAACGAAAGCTGCTTGCCGTGGCGACCCTCGTGGAAGACGTCGCTCTTCAGGTGGGCGTAGGAGGTGAAGTAGATCATCGAGAAGGGAACGTCACGCCAGAGACAGGCGACGGCACCCTTGTAGAGACCAAGGACACCGAGCTGCTTGATGACGTGAAGGGCCGAACGACGGGTGGCCTCGCCACCCTCCTGACGGGCGGCCTCGCCGGCCATCTGGAGACGGATCTTGACAATCTCGAGGGGGTTGGTAACGGAGACCTGGCAACCACCGGCCATACCACCGGCGAGGACCTCAGCCCAGACCGAGATGCGACCAGTCTCGGGGTCGGTGAACTTTTTCCTAACCATCTCGTTGACGGTAATCTTAATAGCCTTCTCAGGGGCGACACCAACGAGCTGGGGGAGGACACCGCGGTAGAAGGCACGGATACCACCCTCGTTGGCGTAGACCTTCTTGATGCAGTCAAAGGCGTTGCGGTAGAGGACCTCACCGACGACGTTGGAACGCTGGTTCTGGAGACGGGTCTTGACGAGGTCGATGGGGTAGACGGCAAAGGCACCAATACCACCGGCAATACCACCCTGGATGAAGCCGTAGGTGCTGGCGCCGAGCTGCTGGAGGAAGGTGGCCTTGGGAGCGTCACCGGCGGGGAGGAGCTCGGCGGGGGGCTGCCACTTGGCGTCGAGGAGGGCCGAGAAGTCGCCAAGGGTGAGACGCTCCGAGGTGCCGTCGGTCAGGTCGCCACCGCGCGAGGCAAAGTGCCAGATGATCCTGGCCTCCATGGGGGTGAAGACACCGTAGCGCATCGACGAGGCGGCCTCGTTAAGGAAGTCGGCAACGGCGATACGGCCATCCTTGGACTTGCGGACGGCGCGGCGGATGATGTGGTCGACAGTGTCCATGTCGCGGATGACGTTGTGGAAGGCAATGACCTCCGAGTACGAGATCTTTCCACCGGGGTTCATGGTGCAGAGGGTGGGGAGGCGGGTAAGGACCGACTCGGAGAGCTTGTGGCCAGCAACCTCGATGATGATGCGCTGGAACTCCTCGGGAGCGATGTATCCATCACTGTCCTTGTCAAAGAAGTGGTAGGCCTGGCGGAGACGCTCGCCCTGGAAGCCCTTGATGAGCTGGGTGAACTCCTGGTAACCAAGGACGTGCGAGGCGCCACGCTTGCCGAGGTAGAGCTTCATCCAGTCGCAGTCAAAGTTGAAGGGGATGCCGCTCTCCGAGAGGTTCTCCTGGAGGACATGCTTGAACTCGTTAAAGTCGACCTCGCCCGAGGCGTCACTGCAAGGTTAGTTTGTGTGCTGGATCGAAAAGGTGCTGTGCTCACACGTCAAAGACCGAAAAGGCAAGCTGGTAGTCGGCATCGGACTGGGGGTTAGTGGCTGTGATCGCCAACCGCGGATCTGCTTACACGCTTGAGGACTGTGGCGCCTGTCAGCACTGATCTCTCTGTGCATCACTGCCACTCACGAGTCTCAAAGACAACAAAGTCCTCAAACGACACGAGACCACGCTTCTTCTGGTCGGCAACACGGAAAACTGAGGCGGGTCAGCACTTCGGACCAGTCCGACTCGATCGATAACAACATGGCGCGACGCGATATCACGATCAAAAAAAAAAGTGAACCTCGTCGCTGGAATGCTGCTCGCATCGGGATACGCACGGACGCTGTACTGCTCGCGCTTGATGCGGTTGAAGCCCTCCTCGGTGGGCGCAATAGCGTCGATGAACTGCTGAGAGTTGAGGAATCTGTACAAGATATGGGCATCGTCGGGTTCGGCCGGGCGGTGGTCAGCGCAAACTCATTGGTCGTCGTCACCGCTGGATAGGACTTGGTCTGGGCGGCTGTTTCCCTCATGTTCGGCGGCGCCCGACGCCTGGCGCTATCAATGGATATGGAGGCGACTCGACCGCCAGGGTGTACAGCCCGGCCACCGGCGCGGTAGCTGCGTGCGGTCGGGCGGTTTCGACAAACTCTGCCGGCGCCAGAACAGCACACCCGGCCACGCCATAATGTTTTTCCGTTCAGGCAACACCCGGCACGCCGGATGTTGCCAGCACTTTTCAAAGGCATGTGTGATGGTCGGCGACATCCACGTCCCGTCCGGATGCGGACGCGAAAGATTGTGCAATCGGCGCCGAACATGTACGACCCCGCTGGGTCCTCGCAGCACAGATGCGTCGGCGAGCGGTCCGACGAGCGTGGCAGAAGGATATCGGGATGGCCAGTGCTCCACCTCGTGGATGCCAGGCCGCCGTTACACCCATCGACACACGCAGGCGCGCACTGCCAACGATGCTGAGCTGCGAGCCGAGCATCTTCTCCAACCCCACCCAGACCATCGAATGTCCTAGAGAGCTCAGAACGAGACTCACTTTGTGCCGTCGACCTCCTCGCCAGCAAACTTGTCGAACGTCTTCTTCCAGCGGTTGAGCTCGGACTGGCCAGGCTGAATGAGCGCGTCGGTTGTCGACTTGATGGCAGTAAGCCTTGAAGTACCCTGTGCGTCGGCCGACATTGCTGCTACTGTGATACTAGCGGCGAGGTGTTGTCACAAGACGGAAAGAAGAGAAAGAAACAAGTGTGGTGGTGGTGAGGAGTGTGGAGAGGAGAAGACTATGGATAAAGATGGCCGCTGGGTCGGAGGGCTGGCTGGGCAGGTGGTGGTTGTCTGTGGCCGGGCCGTGAGCTACACGCTGATTCCGGGTGGACTGATTCAATCTCTCTCGTTCTCTCCTCTCTCTCTGTGCACAGGCTCAGCAAGGGTAGTCTCTGGTGCTGCAGTGTCTGTTCTGTGGCCTGTAGGCTTGCCGTTCGCGGAGATTGGACTTGACCTCTGCTCCCATGCCCTGAGAGCACCCTCCCCTCCGGGCCTGCCTGCCTCGTTGCACCAAAATGATGCATTGGACTCTCTCCCGAGGAACTGTGCGCTGTCTCTCCATGTAACCGGTTCGGCGTCGGTCCAGGTCGCCGGTCTTTTAAAACTGAACTGAGATTTTTTCGAGACGACCCTTGTAGTAATTTGGTTTTGCGCTGAAAAAAAAAACCACGATTACTGCCCATGGTCCCTACTTGTCCCGGTACTCGGCTCAGCCTAATCGAAAAAAAGCGTCGCTTGCAGCGCGGTGGTGCAGAGCGCGCACAGGGGGTAGCGTTCGTCTCGCTCCGATGCTTTGGCACATCTATAGTGCATGCGTGCGGGCTAGGTGACCGCTGCGCCGCTGCCCACCACCCACCGCAAACGAGGGTTTGGCCCTTCCACCCGCCGCAGTTGTCACCCCTGGCCCATCGCTTTTGCGCGCAAATGAGCCACCCGCTCACTCTAGCTTTGGCTGCACCCCCGATGCTAATGAGTCATGGACCTGGGATTACAGTTGGAGAGATTGACACGTCAGAAAACAGCGGTTAGAGTGAGCCTCAGCCACCGTCCGCCCAGGCGCGAGCAAAAACATCATCCACAGAGTGGAGGCGATCCGCGCCATTTCCGCTCACCCCAACAGGATCTTCCTATCTTCTCGCCCTTGCCACCATCCAGCTTCCATCCATCCTCCATCTATACACAACAACAAACACCGCACCACACCATGGACGACCTCGGCCTTCCCATGGCCTTTGGCAAACAAGGCAGCGCTCCCAAGCCGCACCAGCCTCAGCAGCACCAGCTGCCTCCCAAGCCCACCACCCACACATCCGACGAGTCTGCACCTCTGCGCGGAGAGCCCGGCCGTGCCCGTGGACCGCGAGGAGCTGTGGGCGGCGGCAAGCGTCACCGAGGGCGACGTGGGCGTGGTGGTGCAGCAGGAGGAGCTGGCGGCGGCAGGGACATGGCCAATGTAATTGGTGGGGAAATCGGTATGTAAAGGTCCAGGGAGGAGTTGGTGGGGGTGGAGGGGGGAGCAAGGGGGCCGGGTGGGGGCTGTCTGAGGGGCCGTGCGGGCGACTCGAGTTGGATTATCCTAACATCCAGTAGCAGGACCATCAGCAGATGGCTCCAGCATCGCTGGACAAGACCACGCGACGTCACGGACCGACTTTGACCTATCGCAATCAGCTGCCGATATCGCTGTTGGCGGCGCAAGCGAGCGCTCGGCTCAAGGTAACGAGGGTTGGCCAGGGACATCAAGCCAACAGCCGCCTGGTGCTCCCACTGTTGGCGGCGCAGACTTCAATGCTGGGGACAAGGTATGTCGCTTTGATTGTCAGGACAGGAATGTGGGGCGCGTGTGCCTTTTTTCCGTCGGTTATGCGCGGCAGGACCATGGCATGCAGAGCATCGGAACGCAGGACCAGCCATGGCGCCAATGCGGGCGTGCGGGCGACTGTGTCGGAGGGTGGGTGCAGTCGACTTGTGCAGAGTGCCCCTTGCGCGATTGCCGTGACTGGTCGGGACTGGCCGCGCCTTGCGGGCCTGTGTCATGCGGCATCACGTCTTGCGCCCCGCCTGTCACGAGCACGGGGTCAGCACTGGTCGTTTGTCATCTGTAATCTCTAAACTCGCTGCCCCTGCATACGCGCCACCGAGTCCAGAAGGGCTGGAGTCTTTGAGACACCTGCCGGAGAGGATCCGACTGGTCGGGCTGTTGGGAGAGTCTTCCGACTGGTCGGGCAGCTGGCCGCCCTCTTGGCTTGCTTATCGCCGCCCACGGATCTCTCGCTGGCAGCGCGTTTTGAGTTTCGTCGGCATGATTCTTGCGTTTTCCCCGGCTTGCCCCGCTCCCTGCCCCACGTCTGTGCTAATCTCCTCAGCGGCCCCTGTTATCGTCGCCCGGCAGCTCGGTGTCTCAGATGCCCCAAGAGAGCGGATATCCAGGCGCGTTCGGAGCACGCAATGCGAACAACCAGAACCAGCGCGGCGGTCGTGGCGGTCGTGGTGGACGCGGCGGTCGCGGCGGAGGACGCGGCGGGCACGCCGGGCACAACTCTCATGCGGGCGGCGACCAGCCCCGTGGGTTCTTCAAGGAGAGCTTCTGCGAGGACCCCTGGGCGGACCTCATCGCTGCACGCGCCCGCAGGACGGCGTGAGCGGATGAATGAAGGATCCGATGTTCTGGAGTCAGGGCCCGGCCACGCTGCGAGCCGTCAATGTCACCGGCTGACCACTCTGTCTCCCCGTCTCTCGGAGCGATCCAACCCTCCTCAATCATTGTTCCTCGTTCTCGTTCCTCGCCGTCCCAACTCGTTCCCTACCGTCCTTCATCCTGAAGACCTGCATCTCCCGTCGATCCGTGGCATCTCAAGCTCGGTGCTCAGCGCACGCACTCTGCCCGGCCTGAGCGGCCAAGCACACGCTAGCCGCCCGCCCCCGATGTCCGCCTCCGCTCAAACCTCCGCCCCAACTCGTAGCTGAAACGCGCTCCGCCCAGAAGCCACGCACGAGCCAAGCTGCAGTCACATGTTGCGGCCAGCACCTCCCGCCCCGACAGTGATTTTCCGCTTGGTTCTGGACAACAATCTCCTCCAGTGCCGCAGCCCGCACCCACCCGCCCCCGCGACAGGCCCGTGCGCTTGATCCTCGCGCCGGATCCTCGTTTCATGTGCCATCGCTCCTCGTCCGTCCCCAGTGATTCCCACTGCCTTGTCGCGTCCGCCGCCACATTCCCCATCCCACCTCATTCGCTGTTGTACATTGTTACATGCATGACCTCAGGTGTCGAGTCGCACGTGCTTGGTGTCGCTTCGTTTCGGGGCATCGGGCCCCGTCGCGGCGACGATACGGCGGGGACGCGGCGCCCAGACTGCGGCTGTGAATAGTCCCGCTCCGCCCTGTGAGTGGTCAGTGATAGTGCCTGCCGTGTCGGCGGTGCTCCTGTCAGCAGGAAACGTCTTCATCTCCTGCACTCTACTGCGCTATCAGCTTTGGTGTCTCGCCTCTCGCCCCCGCGTCATCTCTCTCCCTCCGCTGCCATTGTCTCCGGGTCCTGTGTCCTGTTTCCCCGTCTCCTGTCTGTTCTCTCCTCCTCGCGCCGCTCGCGCCGTTCGCGTCACGCCGCTCGCGCCGCCCGCGCCGCCGCTCAGAGCTTGACCTCGGCCGGGAGCACCTCGCCCATGGCGCCCGCGATCGCGTTGCGGACACACAGGTCCGCCATGGCGTTGCGCGTGTCGTAGTCGGCCGAGCCCATGTGCGGGATGACGGCGCACTTGGGGTGCACGACGAGCGGGTGGTCGGGCGCAATGTGCGGCTCGCCGGTAATGACGTCGAGGCCCGCGGCGAAGATTTCGTCATTGTCGAGCGCCCACGCCAGGTCGTCCGAGTTGACGATCGGTCCCTGGAGCATGTCAGCCGTGCTCTTGCGAGAGACGAATGAGTGAGAATGGGGCCAAAGTGGTGGACAGCGGCACTGGGCGCGCCTCGGTGCCTCCTGCACGTCGCAAAGCGAGTGCGAGCGCGAGAGACGCGTGCGGGGGGCGGCTGTCCGCGCGTCTCGCGCCAGTCCTGCCAAGTCATGGTCCACTTACACGCGCGGCATTGACCAGCACGGCCGTCTTCTTCATCTTCTTCAAGAACGCCTTGTCGACCATGTCGGTCGTCGCGGGCGAGAGCGAGCAGAGCACGATGACAATGTCCGCCTCGGCCGCCACGACGTCCTTGTCCGCGGCGCGCTGCACGTCGATGCCGCCCCAGCGCTGCGAGAACTGTGCGTCGAGCTCGGCCTGGTTGGCGCGCGCGCGCGACGACGTGTACAGGATGCGCGGCGGCGCGGCCTCATTGGTAAAGGCGAGCAGGCGGTCGACGACACACTCGCTGATGCGGCCAAAGCCGAGGAAGCCGATGGTCAGGTTCGGGTGGCCGATCGAGGGGCCGCACATGACGAACGGCGCCCAGGGGAGCTTGGGCCACTGCGGGTGTCAGCGAGTGCAGGGGTGCGGCAGCACGAGCGGCAGCTGCTAGGGGGCACATGCAGCAGCAGCGGGGGCGACGGGCCGGTAGGAGGCTCGACTGCTGCGATGGCGCGCTCGGAGGCAGCAGCCGCGTCTCCCGCCCTTGCCCCCGATGTTGCAGTCAGACACTCACGCCGCCACTCTTGATGAGGTCGATGCCCTCCTGCACGCGGCGCATGGCCATGAGGGTGAGCATGACGGTAATGTCCGCGACCGCGTCCGAGAGCACGCCGGGCGTGTGGCCGATCTTGATGCCGCGCGCGTTGGCTGCGGCCACATCAATGTGGTCTGCCAAGTCAGCTTCAGCTACAGGCAGAGCGGGGAAGCTGCAGTGGAGGCGTGGGGAGGAGGCGGTAGTGGCCGCGCGAGCGGGTGCGGCACGCCACGGCCGACGAGCGCAGCGACGGCTCATCGGTCTTGTGGGAAGCCGCCCAACGATACGGCACGCACATTGCTGCGCCGGCTGCCAGCGTGCTCCCAGCGCCGCCCAGCGCCGCCTAGCGGACTCTCTGTCTGGTCCGAGTCCGGGGGCAACACGCACGTGGGTGCGCTACCGCGACGCACGACGAGCGCACGCGACCGAGCCTCACGTCGCGCACGTCGCAGACGRTGTGTATAAG
>PQXP01000372.1:0-25758 GCA_002973495.1 Apiotrichum akiyoshidainum
ATCTTCGTAGTCATCCTCGCTGTCAGATGGGATCAAGTTCGGGAGGCGTACCCTGTCACACGTCGACTGCACGCCCACGGGCGGATTCCGCGTATCTGCTGTCCAGATGCAGATCCTGTGTATTAGAAGCGCAACAACGGAATGAAGAGACAGGGCRACACCACGGAGGATGTTGGCGCCGGCACCCTTGAAGAGCGACTTGACGCCCTCGGCGGCGACGATCTGCGAGGCAGCGTCGAACATCGACTTGTAGTGGACCTTGGCACCCGAGGTCATCATCATACGACGACGGATGGTGTCAAGGGGGTACGAAGCGAGACCGGCCGAGGTGGTGACGGTCCAGCCGAGGAGGAACGAGGCGAGGAAGTTGCCCTCAAGAGGACCAACGAGGAGGACGGGCTTGATCGAGTCGTAGAGACCGAAGTAGAGACCACGGTAGACAATGATACCAACGACAGAGGGAACGAAACCACGGTAGAGACCGGCAATACCGTCGGAAGCGAGGGTCTTGCGGTAGACGTCAACGAGACCGTTGAACTGGCGAGCACCACCCTTGCCGGCCGACTTGTTGTCGTTGGCAAGACGGGTACGGGCGTAGTCGAGCGAGTAGACGAAGAGGAGCGACGAAGCACCGGCGGCACCACCCTATCAAAGTTAGCGGGTTTTTCCGAAGGTAATCCGACGACTTACCGAGGCGATGTTACCGGCGAACCACTTCCAGTAGCCGTCCTGCTTCTTGAAGCCGAACATGGACTTGAAGTAGTCCTTGAAGGCGAAGTTGAGGGCCTGGGTGGGGAAGTAACGGATGACGTTGGCGGTGTTGCCGCGCCAGAGCGAAGCAAGACCCTCCTCGGCGTAGACACGCTTGAAGCAGTCAACGACACCGTTGTAGGGGCGGTCAAGACGACCCTGCTTGATCATCTCATCCTGGTTCTGGACGAGGAGCTTGATACGCTCAATGGGGGCAGCGGCGGTCTTGGCAACAGCGGCCGAGACACCTCCCATGAGGAAGTCGGTCATGAAGGCCTGGAAGTCCTTGGGCTTCTTAACGTCCGCCATTTTGACTACTGGCTGGGTTAGCGCTGCTCGTATGTGTAGTGTGGTGACTTACCTTCTTATCGGTTAAGTGAGAAGAAGATGGGAGTAAGAGAGCAAGTCGAGATGGGTGTTTAAGAGAGAGAGTGAGGAGGGGTCGCACTGGCGCGGGCGGAGCGAACCTCGTCGCTGGCCGCCAATCACCACGGCGCGGGATCAATTTTTTTTTTTTTTCTCCACTGCCCAGGTCCCGGACAGAGGTCCACCTTGCGATGGCTCTCGGACTGCCCCAAAACCAATTGGCGGAGGGGTGAGACGGAACAGACCGGGCATCGGCCTTTGCGCAATCGCAACATGTGGCGTTTTTCCCGTGGCCTGCCCTTATGGCGTACGTATGACGGCTTTTGACGGGAATAGTCCCGACCCCCTTGCCGATGACCATTCTGACGAGCTCATTTGGTCTACGGAGAGGGTCGCGCTGTACTCAGGAGAGGCAAGCGGGGCAACGCACCCCAGATATCCCCGTTACTGCACCTCTTGAGCTCGCTCCTCGAGCAGCCACCCCGCAATGCTCGCCTCTGTGCGGCTATGGCCTGTGGGGGTTGCAGTCCCTGCGACGCGTGCAGAACGCGTCCATACGTTTTACTTGCATGCAAACGCGGGTTGCGCTTGCCGTGTGATACCGTGTGCCATGCCCACTGCCACACCGGTGTGCTCCGAAAGCCCTCGGGCCAAGGCCCCAAGGGAATCCCCGTCAACCTTGCCCTCTCACCCGCAGGGCTGATACCTGCTCCGTTTCAGCTCCGCACCCCAGTGTATACGGCATGGCCTTATCAGCCATGGCAAATTTCTCCTCAGGCCGTGGTTATCTGCGGCAGCCCGAGCCCCACTGCATGCGCACCGGAACTCGCGTCGAGCATATGCCACAGGCGATGGTCACAAGCGGGAGCGGAGATGGAGGGCAAGGTCAGGGCAGACAAGCGGTCGCATGCCAAGGGCGCTCTGCCTGACCTGGGGCGAATAGGCAGCACACCTGCATTCGTGAACATGACGCTCGCACCGCGCACGCTCCTCTGCATGCTCGCCCCCATCCGCGCCTACCAGATCTCAGACTCGCACCAGACCCACACTGCAGCGCTGTGAATTGCGCCGCCGCCACACGCCACAGATCACCCCTCTCGTGCACAAGGTGTGCATCCCGCGCGCCGCACACGCGGGCCGGCGCTGCTGGTGGATCATGTCGGGTGCGGTGGCGCCGCGGCGTTGAAGCGACAGCATTCCATTCAGCCAGTGGCTGCCCGCTTGCGTGCCCGTACCTGGGCAACGTGATCATGCTCAGGCAATGCGGAGCCGTTGAAGAGCAACCAAGCAACACGGAGACGGAGGCGGAGATACAGGCTCCTATACATTCCGCATCTAAAAGTCTCGTCCAATCTCGCACCGGTGCGAGCTGTGCCCGGTCGTGTTGCGTTCTTGCGACCAGTCCTGCTGTTGCGTCCAGTCGTGTTGCGCCTATCGTGTGATACATGCTGATTTCAGGTGTCTCAGGAGGCCACACGTCATGCGCGTCATGGCCGCTGAAGGCGAGTTACAGATGAGGCTTAGTAGTATCGGTTCAAGCCGCCCACACCGCAGATCACTGTTCCTTCATACTTGATGCTACCACCCACCAGTGAGATCTGGGCCGGCGAGATAGCCCGCCTCACGGCTCCGCCACTCATCCCACTCGTTATCAGAATTAAACTCCCAAGTCACGCAGTCGACGTCCTCGAGCCACTGGGACTGTGGCGCGGTAAACGCCGGTGACCGACTCTCCAAGGGCTGCATCGCCGAGGCGATGACACGCGCGGCCTGTTGGTCGCTGAGGGCTCCTCCGTCAGTGTACGCAAAGTGGAAGATGCGGTCGAGGAGCTCTGGTGGGAGGCGGTCAAGGAGCGTCGAGTCGCCTGCCGCCGCCACAGCCTCGACGTTGGCGAACAGCTCGTGTGCGGCGGCGTGCACCCGCTCAGCCAGCTCGCGGTTGCGATTCACCAGGTGCTTTGTGGCAAAGCACTCGGACGGCGAAATGTACTTGCCGTGGTCGAGCACTGACACTGGGAGCGTCTCGCGGACAGGACGGTCAGATCGCCAGTAGAGGTCCGCGCCGAGAAGGGTAAAGTTGGCGGGCTGGATCTCGCGGCGGATGCGCGAGTTTAGTCGGTTCAGAGGCTGGTCGAGACTGCGGAACCACACGTTGCGGAGAAAGCGGCCGCGGCGGGACGCGAGGAGGTCGAGCATGGCACGCTCGAGCTCGGCAGACTCTCGCTGGTCAGAGCCTGTGTGCGCTTCGTGGATACCGGCGAGGCGCAGCTCGACAAGGTGCCGAGAGTCGAGTCCGTCCACGAGCGCGGAGATGCCCGAGACCTGCATCCGTTCAATCCACAGCGATTTGAGCTCTGACCCGTTGACCGCTTTCGCCAACTCTCTGGGCCACGGGTAATGCACAGCCTAATGTTAGCTTGCCCCTCAGGCGACTTACAATAAGCTGACTGCAGCGCATCTGCAAACTCCGCAGCGCACCGCTCTGGACCACCGAGACGACGGCCCGGAAGATGTCGTCTGCGAGCAGCGCGAACATGGTCTCAAGGCCGAGGTCGAGATCCACAGCCCTCACACTTTTGGTCTCGAACCGCTCCTGGATCCTTCCGAGAAAGGTAACGATCATCTCCTTGGTGTACGGCTCCTTGGTGTTCTGCTCCAGCTGCGCCAGTGCCTCTCCGCGGTCGAGTCGCTCCAGCGCCCGCTCCACTTGCTGTCAGCGCCCTCCGACGCCGACTCGGACTCACGAGCAATTGCGGGCGGCCAGGGGTCGACGCGAATAGGGCGTGGTGCAGGCATGTCTGGATGAGCGTCGAGGAGTTGGAGTGGGGAAACGCTCACAGTCTCCAGGAAATAGGTTGTCATTTAAGGACATGGATGGCGAGACTCGAGTTGTGGAATGACGTCAGGGTCGTGGCGGATATATTGCTTTGGAGGTGGTAGTGCGGGAGCGGCGGCGTCGACGAGAGAGGAAGGTATTCCGAGCGCTGCTGCGGGCGACGCAGTGGATAGGAGGTCGGAAAGGGGGTGGTATCGGAGGGGAATAACATACTCGCGGATGTAGACAAAGAGGTGGAACAGTCGGGAGGCTGGCGGCTCTAGTGGCTGGCATGGGTGTCACCTGGGGGCGGCGCCGAAAGGTGCTAGTGCTCGTCTGCGAGCATCGGCTGCTGAACCCCGCATGCGAGCGAGATACGTGACACGCGATCCGCGAGAGTAGCAAAAGGCTGGGAGTACAGGCCGCCGCTGTCTGACAACGAGCACTGACCCTCGGCCCACCTGGTCGCCACCCAACCCTAGACACCAGGCCACCGACGTTTATGCTGTGGGCACCACCACACCACTGGTTGTCGTCGTCGAGTAAGAGCTGCACCATTCATCCCACTCGCACCCCGCTCATTCACTCTTATATGCATGGAATCCACACCTATGAATGACCCGAGGGGTTGGACGGAAAAACCCAGTCAGCTGCAATTTTGGCGTCTGGCGGAATCAATTTTGTGCGTACCATCCTAGGTCAGCGGCGATCCTGTCCACCGTCGTTGACATGACCGTCGAGCTCACCATACTTGCCATCGAGCGCGTCCTCGTCTTCCCTCTATCTCTCACCCCCTTCCCCGCTATCCGTCTCCAACTCGAACAACACCCACCCCCTCTTACTCCCACTCCGACCCCGCCCAGGCCCCCTCTCCGAGCCCCCTCACCCTTCACGCGACCCCGGCGCGCGCCGGAGCCGTCAACATGGCCGACCTATGGACCGACTTTGAGGTGAGTTTGCCTTCTCCGCCGCCTCACTGCCCCCTCTCCCTCGCCGCTGACCCTCAGAACTTTGTCACGTATACCGTGCCAAAGATGACCATCCCAAAGCTGCGGCAGCTTGCCGACAGGATATCCGTGCTTGCGCACATTAATCTGCAGCTCAAGAGCCAAGAGCGCAAGAGTGACCTCCTAGAAAAGTGCGTCTCAAAACAAACGCGCAGTCTAACAGCAGGATCCGCGGGGCACTCAAGGCCCTCCACCGCGCGAACCGCACGGCCGAGTACGTTGCAATCCGGCGCGAAGCCGAACAGCTGTTGTCGTCCAGGCCGACACAGATGATCCCACCCCCGACGTTTGGTGGCGTTCCCTCGAGCAGCAGCTTTGCCCAGTCCTCGCGCCAGCCGACCAAGGGCTCGTTTGCAGCCGCCGGCGCAGGGAGCTGGAACCGCGCGTACAACACGCAAGGCAGCTATAACGCCGCCAGAGGTACGCTGATCGCACACGCCACACGCTGACCCCAGCCTCGTCAGTTACTCTCATGGACTGGAAGGCTTCCCCGCTGTGGAAGCCGCTGCGCGCGCTGACAGGAATGGAGATGCTGCCAGGTGTGTAGGGCGCGGTATCGGGGCTGACAACCAGACATTTCCTCCTCTGAAAGCAGTCATGTGCGTCGCGAACGCCGAGCGACCTTTAGCCTCCCGACCGACGTCATCGAGATGCTCAACAAGACCAAGTATGTGTCCAAAGTTTCTCTCACTGACAACAGGAATGACCCCCGCGCACGGCCCCTATTCTCGGTACGCCTGTTCTGCGCATCGTCCGAGTACTATAGGCCTCCCGGTATGGCAATGCCCCCAGGCCAGGCGCCGATTAGCAACCACCAGATTCCCATCGAGTACCCGCTCAACCCCGACGTTGTTGTCGACGACCACTCTGTGCCATTCAAGGAGCGTGGCCTGCGCGGAAAGGCGGGAAGCGCGCCCCCGCTCGACCTGGACAAGAGCAATCGCGGACTTGTTCGTATCGCAGGGCGCATGGGAAGTGTGACCATGGGGCACACTGGACCGACTGTCTCGAAGAAAAAGGAAATTGCCAAGCGATTCTGGTTCCAGGTGGTGTTTTGCGAAATGACCACGACAGAGGACCTGCTGGCGACGCTCGAGGCGCTGGTGCCGACCGACGCCGAGGCTGAGCGCGCCAAGATGAGCCAGGAGGATGACGACGATATCCAGATTGGTCCCTCGCACCTGTCGCTCAAGGATCCGGTGAGCACATGTTAACAACGTCGCTGACCGCAGCTCTCTGGCATGCGCATCACCAAGCCTGTGCGCTCATCAAAATGCTCCCATCTGCAGTGTTTCGACGCGCGCTGGTGGCTCGAGGCGAACCGGAGCCACCCGCAATGGCTGTGCCCGCACTGCTCCAAGGAGGTGATATTCAGCGAGATTGTTTGCGATGGCTACTTTTTGAGCATCTTGAATGCGGTTCCGGACGACTATGACGACGTGGTGCTCGAGTCGAACGGCGACTGGCACACCGCCGACAACAAGTTTGGCACACCCGAGTGGCTCAAGGATCACCCCCCGGTTGCGCCGGAACCGGAAAAGGCGGCCTCGCCGCTGGTCACCGTCAAGCGGTCGCGGTCCGAGTCGGCGGACCCGGAGCAGGAGCCCAAGCGGCAGGCGATTGAGATTCTCTCTGACAGCGACGACGACGCGCCGTTGGCGAACAGTCGACCTGCCCCCGCACCACGCCGCGCACCTGCTGTCATTGACCTCACGTTATCCGACTCCGAGGACGAGGCCCAGCCATCTGACGACGAGGAGATGCCGCTGGCGCATTTTTCCAAGCCGGGCGTGGAAAGTACCGTTCGCGACGTCGTCGCCTCTCCTCCACGCCCGGCTGAGAACCAAACACTTTGGCTGTCGCCTCCGGCCTCATCCAACCCCAACCCGACCGCGTTCAGCGATGCGCTCCGGTCCATATTAGACAGCCGTCCAGGTACTGTTCGGCCAGGATACCCCCGCAGCGTCCCCGCCCTCGCCCCGCTCGCGCAGCACCTCCACACCTCACCCAACGGCGTGCCGGCCAGCCTGCCTAGCATTTCCAGCATCTCTGGCGTCCCCAACGCCCGCATCCCCAGCGGCCCGATAGGAAGCGGCCTGCCGAACGGAGCTCACGGCTCGTCTCGCATCCCGAGCGGCGGGGTCCCCCACGGCACCCGTAATCCCAACGGCGGACCTCCCATCGCTCCTCCCCGCGGCCCCAATGGCGTTGCTGCTCCCAACGGAATACCACGCCTGCCGAGTGGAGGCCTGATGTCCAACGGCGGACTTCCCCCACCTCCCTACCCCTACAACAGCCAGCAGTAGGGCAGAACGATACCCACGACGGCCCGGTATTACTAGTATACTCAATTCATGCCGTCTAACTCTCACACTCCCGTCTATATATTGTACATGTGTCACTACCAACGTCCATTGTACCCATGCATTACTGTTAACAAGCAGGCGACGCTGGCGTGAGCTCGGGCCAAAGACGTGCAACTTACACAGGGGAATCTTGACTGTTGCCGCCAGGCCGCCGAGCGACGTCTCCTTGTCTGCGAGTTAGCGTGCCGTCTGGGTGTCATAACTCACAGTGCGAGTGCATGTCCATGGCAGTTGTGCGGCAGGCCTCGATCGCGTCGTCGAGCGAGACAGTGTGCTCGCCAGAGCCGGCCATGGCGAGCTGCGCGGCCGTGACGGCCTTGACTGCGCCGAGCGAGTTGCGCTCGATGCAGGGGATCTGCACGAGACCGCCGAGCGGGTCGCAGGTGAGACCGAGGTTGTGCCTGGCGTCAGCTCTGAAGCTGGGTAAAAACTCACTCGATGCCAATCTCGGCGGCCTGAAGGATAATGGCGGGCTCGGCGCCGAGGACGGCGGAGAGGCCGGCGGCGGCCATGCTGCACGCGACGCCGACCTCGGCCATGCAGCCGCCCTCGGCAGCCGAAATGGTAGCGCCACGTTTGAAGAGCATGCCGATCGCCGAGGCAGTGAGGAGGAAGGTCATGGTACTGCTGTCAGCTCCTGTCGCTGCTATGACTCACTCGCGGCGGACATCGGTGGAGATGAACTCGGTCGCGTACTTGAGGGTCGCAGGGATGACACCGGCGGCACCGTTTGTGCTAATGTCAGCTCTGCCAAACTTGTGCACTCACGGGGCAGTGACGACGCGGCCGCCGCTGGCGTTGACCTCGTTGACGGCAATGGCCATGCAGCTGAGGTACTCGATACCGGGGAAGACGGGGCGGAGGTGGCGGGGGATGAGCTCGAGGCGGTGGTCGGTGCGGCCGATGCGCTTGAGCTGGGTGTTGCCATTGACAGAGGCAGGGACGTCGGAGCTGCCGTGCGCGGATATGGGGGTAGGGTAGAAGCCCTGCTGGAGACGCTTGTACAGTCCCGGTGCGCGGCGGCGGACGTCTAGACCTCCGGGGAGCGTCGGCTCGGTGCTGGTGACGCCGGTACGGATACAAGTGTCCATCACCTCCCACACTGAGGGTTAGCAGTATATAAACGTCTCACTCACAGTGAGCAAGGCCCTCCTCAATCTCGGCGTCGGAGCGGAACGCACGCTCGTTCTCCCACACGACCTGGGCGATGGTGAGGTTGTGCCTCTCGCAGATCTCGAACAGCTCCTCCGCGGTCGCAAAGAGGTACGGCGGGTGGGCGCGTGTAGCGTTGGCGACGTCCTCCGACGCGTCTCCCGGTGCCTCCACAATCTCGACCTCGGGTGCCGCCTCGGAACCGTCACCGATAGCCTCCGGAGTGGCCTTTTTCTTGACGTGGGTGTTTCGGCTCTGCTGGCTACGAGCGCCGGCCGAGGTGGCCTTGACGTCTCGGTAGTACATGTTCTCGTTGATCTGGGTCTTGTTGTTGACAACAAAGCCGCCGCCGACAGAGTAGTACTCGTTTGTGGCGAGCATGTCGCCGTCCTCGTTGAAAACAGTGAAGATGATGCCGTTCGGGTGGGCTGGCAGGGGGTTGAGGTGCCATGTCTGATGTCAGCTTGATCTCCCATCTCCACTCACCAGGTCCTTGTCAAGGTTAAACTTGACACGCTTGTGCTCGCCGCCGTCGAGGCCAAGGTCGATCTGTCCCACGGCCTTGACCTCGTCGAGCACGCGGCCTAGGCGGCCAACCTCGACGCTCTCGGGGTCCTCGCCCATGAGGCCAAGGAGCACAGCGTGTGGTGTCATGTGGCCCATGCCTGTGGCAGCGAGCGAGCCGTGAAGCGACACCTTGAGGCTGTGGATGTGGGGCTGGAGAGCCGCCGGGATAGAAAACGTAAAGATCTTGCCGGCACTGGGGTCAGCACAGGTTCTGGCTGCTGCGCTCACCGCATGGGTCCGACGGTGTGGGACGACGAGGGTCCGATGCCGACCGAGAACAGGTCAAAGGTGGAGATGACGGCGTGCTCGGCAAGCGGGCGGTCGGCACCGGGCTGCTGGGACGGGGGGAGGACCGAGTTCGGGTTGGGAAGGAACTCGGGGGTGTTGGAGACGAGGTCGGAGAAGCCGCGACGGGAGGAGCCGCCACCGAGGCTACCGCAGCCACGGGTGACGGGAGTAGAGGCGAAGGCGCGTGTCGGCGTGTAGACACCACGGAGAATAGCTGGAGAAGCGAGCTCCCTGCGGAGGACGCGAGCGGTCTGGCGGCGGTTAGCTAAGTCCGAACCGGAGTATATACCTGAACGCCGCGAGTGCGAATCATGGTGGTGGGCTGGGGGTAGAGTGATGGGTGTGGGGGCGAGGAGTAAAGTGTCTGCTCTTTATGTACGAGCGCGATGGCCCACCTGTTGCCAGAGTATTGGGTGATGGGGACGAGAAACGAATCGCTGGTTGGGCTTGAATGGCCAACAACCCACATTGAGTTTCCAATAATCATGTGGTTTCCACTCTTGCTGTTGGAAAACAACAATGCCGCCGTGGGGCTCCGTCGCGCGCGGTGCATGATTGCAGGGCCGGGCCAGGAACCAAAGGCCCCGATGGAAATCACGCTGCCACTGCCGCCTGCAGTCAGCCAATCGTGAAGGGGAGAATGGGGGGCACGCATCGGTATGTCGTGTCTGTGCTATTTGTTCTGGCCTCCACCTCCCTCCACTGCGCGTCGGCTCGTCGTGCTCGTCACTCTAGTTGCGCAACTTTCCAACGCCCACATTCAAAGCTAGGCTTTTTGGTGGACGAGAACGATTCCCCCGACCCGCTTACCATCAGGGCGATCGCGATACGCGCGATAAGGCCAGGCAACGACCACGGTGGTGACTCGATTTGTCTAGATAACGACCGCCTTACTGTTGCTTCTCTCCACTTGTCGCTCGTCCCCTCGGCACACTGACATTGTCTCACTGCTCACTGAATCCAGCATTCTCCCCATTCAGACACGACCCCTCGATACTCGCCTAGCAACAATGATTGGAATGCATCAACAAGAACCCAACTACTTCGTCACCTATTGTCCTTACTTCTTCAACAACGGAATCGTGATATGCAGGCCCCTCCTCACCACCAGGTCATAAGTCACCATCGCGATGACGCCTCCCATAATCGGGGCAACAATGGTGCCGTATACCCAGAACCAGTGGCGGTCCGTCCACAACGCTGACGGGTACCCGAAGGCGAAGCACGCGAGGCGCGGTCCAAGGTCGCGAGCCGGGTTGAGCGCAAACGCCGTCTGGACGCCCATACATCCGGACACGGCAATCATGACCCACTGCATGATGATGGCCTTGATGTACATTGGCCAGTCGCCAGCCAGGTCGTCATCCGTCACCACTGCGACGCCAGCGATCAGCAGCGCCGCACCGACTACCTGCTCAAAGAATGCGGCTTTGGTCAGCGTCATTCTAACCATTCTACTCACTGATGACCGTGTCGTACGGCAGCGGAACAGTCACAAACCAGGACGCGGTCGCGGTCGCGCCATAGTATGTGCGGAGGTTGTAGCCTCCTTCGGCCTTGTTGAGGAGCTCGAAAGAGACGCCGTTGACAATGACTCCCGCGAGGAACGCGCCGGACAGCTGGGCCAGCATGTATCCGGGGACCTTTTTCCAAGGAAAGCCCCGGAACAGCGCCTGCGTGAGGGTAATGACGGGGTTCAGGTGGCCGCCGCTGATCGGGATGGACACAAACAGGCCCATCGCAAGGCCGACACCCCAGCCAAACGCATAGGCGACAAAGTTTGCACCTTCGCGTCCGAGGTTGGCGTTGCTGCCGTGAGCTCAGGATTCCTGCAATCGACGGTGGGCAGACTCACATGTTCGAGCCACAGCCAAGGATAATCATCGTCATGATGCCGAGGGCTTCGGCCAACAACGGCCGCAGCCATTCAGGAAGCGCGACGCGGGGAAAGCCATGGTGGCGCAGGAGATCGTGGTGGTTGTGCTTCCCCACAGCCAGTGTGCCGATTTCGACCTCACTCGAGCGTGTCATCGGAGTGACCACGCACACTGTCGTCTCGCCAAAGCCGCCCGGCGAATTCTCAATGTCGAGACCGTACTGGCTATCACGCTTGGGGACCCGGCGATGCAGGCTGCCAAAGGGTGTCTTATGGTCGTCCAGTGATGTGACGGGACTGTGCGGGTACTGGCCAGTCGGACGGGTGGCGTCTGAATGTCCGATACCATTCTCCGGTCGGAACGAACTGGCGTCGGAAGGCGCGGAGCTGCCGTACATCTGGGATGTCGCAAAGACTGCAAAGTCAGCTCGATGCATGCATTGAGCTTGACGTGTGGGAGGTGCTGAGCGTCGACCAGCGGCGAGCTGGTCGCGACGGTGGACGAAAGACTGGCAAACAAAGACTCACTGATCGTCTGCAGGGATCCAGGCTTTAGGATACTCGTGCCTAGTCGTGCCACGAGGCGTGAAGTGGAGATGAAAAACAAAGAGGACAGCGCACCTCCCACCAACAACTCCAATGAGCAAGTCTAGTGAAGACCAGAAAGTTGGCGAGCTCGAGCGAGTCGACGAGCTTTTGAATGATGAGCGTTGGAAGGCAGTTGAGAGATGGAAACGAATAAACCTAAAGCAACGGCGGGATGGACGACGACTGGGAGTACGCTGAATGGCCCTACCGGCATACCGCGCCCACCGGCCTGGTTCCTGTTGCCTCCCAACATTACATATATTGTCACGGGTCCCGTTCTCTGCCGTTCCGTGTGGCGGCGAGGAGCGACTGGACTCTGTGGAGCAGCCTACAAGTAAAGAGAGGACAATCGGCTGGGGCTCATCGCTCGTGCCTCGCGTCATCGCCATGTGGGTCGCTCCTGGGGGGTGGTTTGTCACCAAGCCTGGACCTGGCTATCCAGGACGAATCGACACAAATCATAGCCCCGCGCAAATATTACTCTCTCGTTTCCAGATTAGACACAACACTAGCATCTGGCGGGGGATCAGTCGCCCAGAACGACAGAGGGGATGAGTTGTGGCACAAGACAGTATCCAGTGTGTTCCTGGTGCGTTGTTTATTACTCCCTGGTGGTCTGGCCATCCCCACCCTAGTCGATCTTCTGGACGGTCTGGCCAACATGGCCAGTCGACACATTTCCTTGGCGTAGGTGGGCAAGAGAGACGGGTTGGTCCCAGGTCCGACCGGCCTACATCCGCGATATCCGGTCCAATGCTAGAGTTGTGCATCTACGAGTACAATATATGCTATGCAATGCTGCGACTGCCGTCGCGAGATCTCTCCTTCTAGTGCTGGCGCGCCTTGCACAGCTCGTCGATACCGGCAATGCTCTGGCGCGCGCCGTGGCGGATAAAGTGGCCCTGGAGGCTGGCCATCGACACGGTGCGGCCCTGCGCGCGCGCGGCGTCGACAACCGCGGCGACCTTGTCTCCGAGCTCCGACACCTCTGCGGGCGAGAGGTGCTCGTCGTACAGCAGCGGGTCGTGGTCCTGCTGCTCCGGAGTGCCATCGACCGATCCCTCCGACGCCGACTTGGACTTGCCGTAAAACTTGACAAACAGGCGCTTCGCCTGCTCGCCCGCCGAGTCGTCCAGCACCTCGCTCATGTCCACACGTCCCGGGCGGATAAGTGCAGGATCGAGGCGCTCGACGTGGTTGGTCGTCATGAAGATGACGCGCTCCTCGGAGCTCGCAACGCCGTCAAGCGCGTTGAGGAGACCGGAAAAGGTGACGTTCGACTTGAAGCCGTCCTCCGAGGTCTGCACACGGCGGTTAAACGCAGAGTCAACGTCCTCGAGAAGGATAAAGCTGCGGTCGGGAACCAGTCCGAGAAGGTGGTTGAGCTTGTCATCCGTCAGGCCGCGCTCGGCGAGGTTGAGCAGACAGATGTTGTAGCCCAGCGAGCCGGCCAGCGCCTGGATAAACGACGTCTTGCCCGAGCCCGGCGGGCCGGAGAGCATGTAACCACGGCGGTACGGGATGCCTGCGAGTTAGCAGATAATGTGTACCAGAAACTCACCCCTCTCGGCATACCACTTGTGCCGGGCGAGGAACGCCTTGACGTCCGTCTCGATGCGCTCCGCGACGCCGTCGGCGAGCACGACACTGCCCATCTCGCGACGGGGGCGGGGCTTACCGAACGGCCTCCACTCGACACCCCACGCAGTATACACCACAGTCTTGCCCTCGGTTCCCTGCTCGGCAAGCGCACGCGCCTCGGAGAGGAGCGACGGGAGAATGTTGCGCGACGATGAGAGGCCGGTGAGGGTCAAGGTCTCCCACGGGGTACCACTGTGGAGATCCATGAGCTTGGCATCACGCTCGCGTTTAACCTAGAGTTAGCTGAGACTGGAGAGCCTCCTTCGAGATATCAAACAAGTACTATCTCATACGACTCACCTGGAACCAGTGTCCGCGGTACGCAAAGTAGTGTGTGCCGGGGCCGGGGACGAGGTTGAAGAGGGCCTCGCTTGCGCCGTTCTCGTGCTGCTTGTAGGTCGTCTCGACGGCAAGCTCGTGCGAGGGGAGCTGATTGATCTTGCCCGCAAACGCGCCGCGGAGACCACGGTCTGCCACGGGGACGTTGCGTGCCTGCTCGGCCTGCGCGGCCATCCATTCGAGGAACCACGGGTACGAGCGGTCCTTGGAGGGGATCTCGAGGGTGATGAGCATGCGGCGGCGGGCGGCAAGAGCTCCGAGCTTCACTCCGCGGCGGATACCTGTGAGGACGAGTCCGAGACCCTGCGTGTTAGCTTCTGGGTGGGGCAGCGCATAGGACACCCAGCCGAAACGCCACTAGCAGCTGAACGCAGAGATGCGCGTGATACGCACCATGAGACCCGCACCGGCGCCAAAGATGGGGCTGTCACGTTAGATTATTCTCACTTGCCACCCACTTGTCCTTGACGACCGTGTCGAACAGCGCCTGAACGCGCGAGGGCTCCGCCGCCGGGGCAGCGTCGGCGGGCACGGCGGGCACCGCGGGCTCAGCGACGTGGCCAGCCATGGCAGCAGCAGCAGGGTCGCTTTGGGCGAGCGAGTCTGCGGGCGCTCCGGATGCGACAGGCGCCGCAAGCGTCTTGCCGAGCATCATGGTGGGAGGTTTGTTGTTTTGTTGTTGTTGTGGGATGAGCGATGGCCAAAAAGTCGGAGTGTCTTGTGGCCAGCCGCTTCATGCCGAGAACAGGGATGTGGTGAAACCACGTGGGAGTGACGGAGTTGCACCGCAGTCCGTGATTGTGTTCAGGGTGATCGAGTCGCGATGTCTGTGAAAATGAAGATGGCAGAGTAGTGGGATGGGATGATGACACGAACGAGGCGGTTGGGTGCTTCTTCTTCTTCCATCTCATCCTCATCCCCAACCCCCCCCCCCACCCCCCCCCACACCCACACCAAACATGTCTCTCAACCGCGAGCAGGTCCACAACTTTGCCGCCGGCCCCTCGCCGCTCCCCACCCCCGTCCTCGTCAAGGCCGCCGAGGGCCTCGTGAACTACGAGGGCACCGGCATGGGCATCTGCGAGCTCTCGCACCGCGGCAAGGAGTTCAAGGCCATTGTCGAGGGCGCTGAGGGTGAGTATCTGTGTGCTGGGGCGTGCGGTTTGGGGAGGTGCGGACAGACGCGTACGCGCGAGTGCATGGGCGCTCGTCACTGGTGACCAGGATCGCTGCAGGTACTATCCCGTGCAGCTCGGACATCCAGCGTCATCGTCAATGTCGCCCTCACCAAATGTAAACACCACTCGAGTCGCGAGTCAAATACGTGTCCGTGTGCTTCTGTGGCACCCTTCAAATCCTCTCTACCGCCGCCTGCGCCGCCGTCTGCACTCTACCCTGTACTGACATTCAGCCAACCTCCGCAAGCTCTACGGCATTCCCGACACCCACGCTGTCCTCTTCCTCCAGGGCGGTGGAACCGGCCAGTTTGCGTCCGTCTTCCTCAACCTCCTCGCTGCCCGCCGCCTCCAGCACGCCGCCGACAAGGAGTACGCTCCCCCCGCTGTCGACTATGTTGTCACTGGCTCGTGGTCGTCCAAGGCGTTCCAGGAGGCCCAGCGTCTCTCGACCCCTCCCGCCCCCGGTGCCCAGCCCTTTGCTATTCCCCGCACCGCTGCCACCGGCAAGCCCACAAAGTTCACCACCCTCCCCACTCACGACCAGTACGAGTTCTCGCCCGACGCCGCCTACGTCTACTACTGCGAGAACGAGACTATCAACGGCGTCGAGTTCCCCGCCGACCCCACCGACAAGTTTGCGTTCCCCTTTGACAAGGTCCCCCAGGGTGTCCCCATTGTCGCCGACTACTCGTCGTCGTTTGTCTCGCGCCCCATCCCCCACATTGAGCGCCACGCCCTCATCTACGCCGGTGCCCAGAAGAACCTCGGCCCCTCGGGCGTCACCGTTGTCATTGTCCGCAAGGACCTTCTCGTTGACACTGCCGAGGCCATGAAGCTCGGCGGCGTCCCTGTCGTCCCCATCTCGAACGAGTACAAGATCTACGCCGACAACGGCTCGCTCTACAACACTCCCCCCACATTCCCCATCTACATCTCGGCCCTCGTCCTCGAGTACCTCCTCGCCGAGCGCGGCGGCATCCAGGGCGTCGAGGCCACCAACCGCGAAAAGGCCGAGGTCCTCTACGCTGCCCTCGACGCCGCCGAGGCCAAGGGCGCCCTCAACGTCGTTGTCCGCGAGAAGGCCGCCCGCTCGTGGATGAACGTCCCCTTCACCATCAACGGCGACGCCGCCAAGGAGAAGGCCTTCCTCGACGGCGCCGAGAAGCTCGGTTTCCGCCAGCTCAAGGGCCACCGCTCCGTCGGCGGCATCCGCGCCTCCATCTACAACGCCGTCACCCTCGACTCGGTCAAGCAGCTCGCCGCTTACATTACCGAGTTTGCCGCGTCCGCGTAAGCGGGCACAGAGCTCGGCGATTCAACGCCGCGAGGCACACAAAACGGTCGCCACTCAACGTGGCGTGGCCACGGATCTCGGAGACTATCTCGCGAGCACCATTATAGTAATGAGAAATGTACAACACATGCAGCATGACGTGATTCTGCACTCCAACGACTAGCCCTGCAGTGCATTCCGACATATCTACGAGACAGCCAGGCATGGTGGGTACAATATACAAATCGTCATATATGTCGTCTTCGCGTCCTGCGGCCGGCGGCTCCGGCTGTCCTAACTCGACGCTTTCAATACGCGTCGCTGCCCATCCGCGCGACTCGACCTCGCTCCACCGTCTAAACGGGCTTCTTAAATATAGTTGTTCTGGTATCCTCCCTGGCCGCCATACGGGGGCGCGCGGCTGCTCTGCGACGTCTGGCGGTACGGCGGCTGGCCGCCGCCCATCGCAAGCGTGTCGGCGGCGTTGTACGTCTCGAGGCTGTTGAGCCACGCGGCGGTCGCCTGCGCGTTGGGGAACGACGTGTTGTGGTTCATCTGCTGCAGGCCAGGAGAGCTCATGCCGTTCGGGTACGTGTTTGTGCTTGCCGACGAGACGCTCTGGCGGTCGTGGGCAATGGGGTAGCCGTTGTCGTGTTCATTTGGCACGAACCCGTTGTAGGGCTGGCCGCCAAAGTTGCCGCCGCCAAAGCCGCCATAGTTGTACTCGTTGGCCGCGTGGCCCATGCTCGTGCGGTGGTCGAGCGGCGCGGGAGGGAAGTAGTTGGGGTCCTGGGTGTAGACCGGGTTGAGGAGCGGGTTGTTGAGCAGCAGTGTCGGGGTGAGCTCGAAAATGTGCTGTCCGATACCGCGCGTGCGGCGTGCGTCGTCTGTGCGCTTGCAAATGTGGACGCGCGGCTCCTGCGACGTCACCTCGTCGCCCCAGCCCTTTGGACCTGGCGCGTCGTTGAACGGGCGCGCCATGCCGCCAGTGCCGTCCCACGTGCAGCGAATGTCGCTGCCGGTGTAAATCTGCAAGAGCTTGGCCGAGTCAATGTGGCGAATCTCGATAAACGAAGGCGAGATGAGCAACAGGTACGGCGGGTGGAAAGCGACGCTGTCGGGGCGTCCCTCCCACTCGATTGCTTGAAAGTCGCGGTTCGGCTCGCCGTGACGGTCGACATAGATTCCAAACGCGTCGTAGCACAGCAGGAACTCGCTGTCAGTCGAGCGGAACATGGCGAGCGGCTTGGAACTGTCACAGCGGCGTGCGAGTTCTGCCAACAGCGGCTTTTCGCGCGTCTTGACGGGGTCAAAGATCGGAATCGCACCGCCCTTGAGATCGGTCAAGTCCATAATCTCAAAGCCCTTTGCGCACACGATCGCGAGCTTGGCCTTGAGGAAGTGCACGTGCAGCGCCTCGGTCGGGATGAAAAAGTCCTTGTACACGCGGAACCACTCGGACCTCTGTCCGAGGAGCGAGCCGAAACCACGGCGCTGGCGATCCTGCGCCTCGCGGTTGAGAATCGGCTCCAGCACACGGAACACGGAATCAATCTAATGTCAGTCTCCACCATACACTGTTGACTCACTCCCTTGCGCTTCATGTACAACACCAAGGTGCGGCCCGAGATTTGGCCGACGCAGAAGAACACAATGTCACGCACACCGCTGAGGCGCTGCGGTGCCGAGCGCACCTGGGGCGATGCGGCTGTCGGCACGAGCGCCTCGAGGTGGTACGCCAGCAAACTCTTATCGGCGAGGACGAGGAAGATGCCAAACTCTTCGAGAACGGCAATCTGAGTGACACTGCGGACGTGTAGCACCTTGCGGAGCGACGACGGGTCGTGGCGGACACCGATCCAGACACCCTGCTCGCAACCCACGGCGACGAGCGACCGGCGATCGACAGTGACGAACGGCACCGAGCACGTAACACGACCAGTATAGTCGTCATTGTTCGGCGCGACACCATATCCAGGAGCCTGGTAGAACGTGTCGAGACTTAACGCCGTCATCTCAAACACCTTGCCGGCATCGTTGACTTCGGTGCGGAGCACCTTTGCGTGGTTGAGCTTTTCCTGCCACTCTTGACGTGCGGTGGCCGAGTCGGTCCACAGCGTGTACTGTCCACTGAGCTGACCCTGGCCGACAAAGCTGTAGGTAAAGGGGTAAACTGTGCGCGAGTCGGCGTTTTGTGCGGCGCGGACCTCGTCGTCGTGATTCTGGTTTCCGCGGAAGCCCTTGAGCAAACCGAGCGAGCGCGTTGCGCCGGCTTCAGAAAATTCGCCGACCTTGAACAGTTCGAGCGGGATCGGGCGGCGGTTGATCGTGTACCGTGCTGGCGCATCCTTGTTTTTCGACTTGGACTGCTTGACAAGCACAAAGTAGTTGTCAAACAACAGCAGCTGGAGCTCGGACCACGCAGTGTTCATTGTGCCTTCAGGCTGGCGGAAGACCTTGCCCTGGTGGATGAGCTCGCGCATCGGGTTCAAGAGGTCGAGGTCCTTGACGGCGCGAGAGCCAAACTTGCCGCCGTCGAGCGTCGTCTTGAGCTGCCAGAGCTTGACCTTGGACTCGTTGACAATGACACCCTTCTGACCGGCCTTGGCGAGGTTTTGGATGAGCTCCACGACCTGCGGAATGGCCTCAATGTCGGGGTGGTCGGCAGGTCCAACCGCCTGCTGCACGGCAAGAAGCTCGTTGAGCAAAAGGGGGTAGCGGAGCAGACGAGCAATTGGACGGTAGGTGTAGTGGTTTATCTCCTGGCGGTTGGACAGCGGGTTGCGCTGCGCTTCCTGGAGGAACTGCGCAAAGGCGGGGTTGCGCATCTTTTCTTCATCTATCTTGGCCTTGGCGATCGGGTAGTGCGGCATGTACTCTTGGTACGCGTCGTGCCAGTTGAGCGCGGCGTCCATGATCAGGTCCGAGATCATGCCAAACTGCGGGTGCTGTTCGAGCTGGCGCTCCTGGAAGTTTTCCAGCAGCCTGCTGTGCACCTGGTACAGCGAGCGGTAGTTGTGGAACGCGTCGTCGATGAAAATATCCAGGCGCGAGCGCTCGATAATCGGCTGCTCGGCCATGCGCAGTGGCTCAACAAAGACGGTATCGATAGCCTCGAGGTCGGCAACGTATTCCATCTCACCCTGGATCAGCTCCCAGATAAGCCTGCCGTCAGCATTACTCTCCGGTCGTCGACTCACATCTGCCGCTTGCACTGCTTCTTGCCCATCGACTCCTGCAGAGACTTGGGAACAATCTCGTACCACTGGAGGTTGGCGTTCGGACCGCGTGCCTTGGACGCCTGGAACAGCTTGAGGCGAGAGAGGTGCGAAATGTTCTGAATGGAGGTCAGAGCCTCGCTCAAAAAGTCATAGTCGGGATCGTCTCCAGCAGTCTCCTTGAGAATCTCTGCAAGCACCTCGGGGTACTTTTGCAGGTACGTCGAAGGACGCTTGAGGAGGTAGCGCAGGTCCCAACGGGTCTCGCCTTGGTGGGACACTTGCTCGAGCCACGCGGCAAACTTGGGGTTCTCCTCAGACGTAGTGGATAATATCTGGTCAGAGTGCGCCAGGTTGTCAATGTACTCGGGGTACAGACTGCGGAAATCAACGGCGGCTTCGAGAAGTATGTCACCCGTGGTGGTGATCAGGGGCGACTGCTCGCGAAGGCGGATAGCAAAGTTGTCGATCAAGCGGCGCGAGGCGCGGCGGATCTCGAGCACGTTTCCGAACAGCTGCTGAATGACATTCTCGAGTCGGTGGTAGGGTTCGATGATTGGGGGGTGAGCCGCGAGCAAGGGTGTGATAAAGACCGACTCGAGAGCGGCGAGATCCTCCTCATAACGTTCCTCGAGCTGAATAGCCTGGCGAATGAGGGTCTGCCTCTTGTGCTGCTGGGGGCTGAGCTCGGCGAGAATCACGGGATCGACGTCCTCGGTCCAGTCGTTCTCGTGGCGCACCATTGGCGCACGGCTTGCCGTCGCCTCCTCCTCAATGTGGGTGAGGAATGCAGCCGGCGGAGTCCTCCAGGGGCAGCGAGGCGCGTAGCACTTGCCGTCACCTGTGCAGCTGGGAGAGTAGCACTTTGTGGCCATGGTGAGCACGCCGCTGGGCAGGTCGGTCGACAGACCCATACCCTCCATTTCGTCCTGAAACTTGAACACGACATCGGATGAGTCGCGAATCGGCTTGGTGTCCCAGTCGACCTCGAACATCCAGAGCTGCGATTGGAGCGAGCGCGCAGTGATGAGCGCGTACCGGCGATCCTGCGGGCCCTCGCGCGTAAACGACGGGAGGAACGTCTGAATCGTCGACTGCAATGTCAGCGCGGAAGAGTGCACTCAACCTACAACCAGGTCTCGGCCAGTAAATGTGCCGACCCAGGTGATGCCACCCTTGACGTGATTGCCACGAACGACACGGTCGCGGAGCTGCACGGCGGTTTCGCTGAGAAAGGCGGGGTTGAAGAAGCGGATCTCGTTCAGTTCCTCCTCCATCTCGTCGTGGCCTTCGCTGACGGATTCGTCGTACTCGTCATACACATCGTCGTCATAGTAGCCGCCGGTCGCAGACTGATGCAGCAGAAGCTTGGTCTGCACATAGCGCGAGCTTGTCCCCTCTGCCCAGTCAGTGCTGGGCGCCTCGGCCGCCTGGCGCGAGGAACCGGCCTGAGCTGGGAGATCGACAGACTCGTCGGGGGCGAGGTGGGTGGGCGGCTCTGGGTCGCGCGGCATGGGTGAGGCGTTGCCAGAGCTTGGGGCGCTGATAAAGCTGCGCTGGTGCTGGAGAGTGTGGGTTACGACGCGGGGGGTCGAAGGTTCCTGGTCAAACGATCCCGAGACGGTGCGCGTCCTGCTGTCAGGCTGCTGCTGGTCCGACAAATGCAAGGTGTCAATGGGGGGTAGGTAGCCGTTTGAGGCTGGGGGGGTGCGGTCGCCCCAGCTTGGTGATGCGTTGAATCGGCGTTCGGGCGCAGCAAGCTGAGGGGGTTCTTCAACGCGAGGGGGCGGTAGGCGGTAGTCGTCCTTGGACTGGTACGTTTGATATGCCGAGTCGTACTGGTGAGTGTCATACGCAGGGGTGAACTCTTTGGGGTCCTCGGCGACGGCGGTGAACCGGCTAGAGACGGACGTGTTGTACGACAAGTGCGAGTCACCGGCAAAGAATGAATCGCCCGTCGCAGCCGTGTGCTGCGTGGACGTGGTATGGCTTCGCTGCACGGCAACTGGCGAGGGAGTCTGCTGCACGCTCGGAGGCATGGTTTGCTGCCTGGGAATAATGGGTCCGGGAGCTGGAGGCTCGTACTTTGGCGCGGGCCTCGCTGCCGGAGCATTGTTGGTCGAACCCATGTCAGTATAAGACTGAGGGGGACGCGGGGGCACGTTCGGGGGCAGTCCACCTCCACCAGGAGGCACAGGCAGGGCTCGGCGCCGTTGTGGTGCGGTCGGGGAGGCGGGAGGCATGTTGTCTGGTCCCGGAGGGAGTGGCAGAGCGCGGGGACGCGAGTCTCCGCGCTGCAGATGGGGAGTGAGGGGACTGTGGTCGCTGGATGTCGAGGGATGGTGGTGAAGCTGGTACTGCTGCTGCTGTGGTGGGTGGTCATAGTCGTACTGCGGCGCAGGCGACGAGTGGTCTTGCTCATAGGCCGGTGCGCTCATGCCGTTGTTCCGACTGCTCACTGGGGAGGCTATCGGCTGGGGCTGGTAGGATGACTGGTGCGTCGAGGGAGTGCGATACGGCGGGGATGTTGCACGATACGGAGGCTGCTGAGCGTTAAAATGAGTGGACGAGGTGGACCGATGGCGGTCGTAGGTGTAGGAATTGCTGTTACGCGGTGCTGCAGCCACGGGGGGCGGTGGCGATGAGGGGCGGTTGCTGTTGTTGGTGCTGTTATTACGGGAGAGATGGGGAGATGTGCCAGTGTAGCCGATGATGGAGGGCTGAAGAGCGCCAGGAGGGAGAGTGGACTCGMWCTCGAAGCTTAGAAAGTCTGCGAGCGGTGATGGCGACGATTCGAGACGGTTGTGGTGGTTGTGAGAAGACATTGTGGGGAGTGGTGGTGGTGGTGGTGGTGTGACGACACGCGGCAGAGGCCCAAGGGGGACGCGATTGCTAGTACGAGAGTGTGGTGGTGGTGGATTGCTCGGGCTGGCTGGCTGGTCCCCTCTGGTCCATTACAGGAGGGGTGACGACACTCGATCTGGCGGTTCAGTCTCTCGTTACTGCGTGTGTCCAGGTCCAAAGCCAACAATTATTGCGGCCGCAGCAGTAGTGGGTGTGGGCAGCGGGGGTTGGCAGTGAGAGAGTAGTGCAGGGAGGGAGGGAGGGAGGGAGGGAGGGTTGGTCAATTGATGCAAGTCGGGGAGAACAAGGAAAAGCGAATGAGGMGTGRGGATCAGGCCGGCGGGCGGCGGGGGACGGGCCGACGGGCGGCAGACGACCGGGCGCCGAGCAGTGAGAGGCGGGTGACGGAGTGACGGTGACAGTGACGATACCATGACACGGTGACGAGCATGACGGCGATATGCGGACGCGGGCGCGCGAGAGCGTGCGTGCGAATCTCAGCGGTGCGAGGCAATGCAAGAAGCACGCAACAAGCAGCGCCTGATGACCATGCTCCATTCATGCTCGCTCGCCACCGACCACCAAAGCACGCGCCGACGCGCTGTTCCGGCCGCGGCGCGGCGATGGAGGCTTTGGCGACGCGACGGCGACTTGTGCTGATAATGTTGGCGTGCGTTATGGTGGTCGAGCAACTACCCGTTGCGGCAGTGGTCCTGAGAAAACATTGCGAGAGAGCGAGCCATGCGCGCCGGGGTCCTGTCCTGGCTATCGCGGCGTGTCGGGATGTGCTGGCGCGGGTGCCGTGCCCGCCGGTCGTGTTGCCTGTCTGCCTGCCTGTCCGATGCCGCTGCTGCTGCGTGTCCCGCTGTTCGGTGTATGTGAGTACGCACGAGGATGAACATGATGGCGGCGAGTGGTTGTGAGTCTAGGGAGTGGAGTGGGGGGTCAAAGTAGACGAGGACGAGGAGGATGAGAAAGAGAAAGATGTCGCTGTGGAAGGTCCGTCAGAGGAGCGGCCAGCACGGCCCACGCTTGACCCACCTGCGCCACAGAAACGTGGCATCAGCATGGCCCACCTACAGTGAAGGGACTACCGTGGGAAAGTTTAATATACTCCCGCTTTCTTGACACGTGGCGCCCTTATTCGGGCCCCGGTTACCCTTGCGGAGACCCCGCACTCCCGAGTCGAACGTTCCTCCTCGCGGGCTCCATCGCAGCACGATCCGATATCCTTGCTCGTCGAGTCGTCGAGTTTTTATCCCTCCTCCTCATCCTTCTCCTCCTCTCTCATCACTATCGCCACAATCACAATGTCATCCTCCCCCTTTCCATCCTTTCCAGTCGGACACGCCAAGCCCGTCTGCGTCTTGTACGTACCACAGCAACCCTCGTCCGATGAACCCCCGAGTCTCACCCCAAAATGTCACTGACCCCCCAGCTGCGCGTCCTCGGCCGGCAATGAGGAGATCTACACCACTGCTGCCGAGTCGCTCGGACAGGCCCTTGCCGCCTCGGACATTCCCGTAGTCTACGGCGGCGGCCGTCGCGGCATCATGGGTGAGTACTTGCTAGTGTCAGCCAGATCGCATCGGATCCGGAATTGCCGCGGCGTCCGAGCGGGCTCGGGCGCATTCGACCACAGCGACCCACAGAACACTGACGACCCCAGGCGTCATCTCCCAGTCTACTCTCCAGGCCGGCGGCTACGTCCACGGCGTGCTCCCCAAGGCGCTCGTCTCGCGCGCCAGCGAGTACACTGCCCAGCCCGGCAGCCACTCGTCGGCCGCCCCCACTCCCCCCCGCACCCCCGTCGCGTCCGCCGAGGGAGCCGGCGCCGACCTTTTGGCTGAGGACTTTGGCGGAAAGCTCACCATGGAGGTCGTCGGCAGCATGCACGAGGTGAGTACCAGTCCGAGGTCCGAGTCGGGTCATGCCCGGATTCGATCAACGGCTTGCGTGTTCTGTAATCTTCGGCGCAGGCACGGTGGCACACTGGGCGTAGAGCCCGAGACACCGACGCGCCTGGCAATCGGCATCTACCAAAACAGAAACAGAATACACAGCTGACACAAACAGCGCAAGGCCAAGATGGCCAAGCTCTCCACCGGTGGCTTTGTCGTCCTTCCCGGCGGCTTCGGCACATTCGAGGAGCTCATGGAGATGGTCACATGGAACCAGGTGGGCGACCGCACGGCAGGCCAGCGCGCCGCGCGGGGCTTGGACGTGTGTACAGAAGGTGGCAGCGCTAACGGTCCAGATTGGCATGCACGCGCTGCCTGTTATTGTCCTGAACAGTGAGTCTGGTGGTCGAGCAGAGAGGGAGAGGGATGGATGAGGTGGCGCCGCAGTCAAGCTTGGGACGAGCCGACATGAGCTGTTCCCCGGCGAGTGCCACCTGCCCTCCCTTCTACTGTTCCATCATGTTAGAGGAGCAGAACAGACCTGCTAACAGCCAGTCGGAAACTTCTACACCCCCATGAAGGCGCTCGTCGAGAACGGCGTCAAGGCCGGCTTCATCTCGGAGAAGAACGCCAACCTCGTCCAGGTCGTCGAGCTCGGCGACGAGGCCGCCAACGCCGACCCGGCCCGCGCCGCCGAGTGGGGTCCCCTTGCCGTCAAGACTCTCCAGGAGTGGAAGTTCCCCGTGAGTGCACGAAAGGAAGCGTCCCCATGTCTGTGCTGTTGCATCCACAGCGGAGCAGCGTTGCAAGGGGCCGGAGCGGGTGCTGGGCAGTACCATGAGCAGCACGAGACCGGATGGGTAACCCACGCACTACGTTCCTGACCCAACCTCGCATGTGCCATTACTGACACCACAGTCCGGCGCCGGCTACGGCTTCAAGTGGGAGGAGGAGAAGAAGGCGAGCAGCTAGACAAGTAAACCGTACATGCATCTGACGTGATAGACTCCTACTACTGCCGCACCCGTTGCTGCCTCCCCTGCTGCTGGTGCACCCCCGGTTGCCTCGTCGTCCTCTACGCCCTACCTCTTCAGCACCGGACGGTACACTTCCCCCGCGGACGCCGCGGGCCCCTCGCCGACGCGCGCCTCCGTCCCGCTGTGGAGCTACCACGTCGCGCGGCTCCAGCACGCGCACGCGCACTTTGCCGCCTCCGACAGCGCGTGGGGCGCCTGTCCGTCCGAGGACGAGATCTGGGAAGCCGTCCGCGCGCTCCTGATCGCCGCCACCCCCGGCACCGACCACCGCGTACGTCCCGCGCCGCCCCCCAGTCATCTTATCGTCGCTGACATGCCTGACAGCTCCGCCTCGTGCTGCACCCTGGGGGCGAGTTTGCCCCGCAGCTCGTCCCCGTCGCGGCGGGCGCGATGCCGCCGTTCTGCTTCGCGCTGCCGACGGCGGGCGCGGCGCCCGTGCGGCCCATGGTGCTCGATGCGGCCGAGTCGCCCGCGGCGCCCGCCGAGCTCGCGTTCCGCGAGCACAAGACCTCGCGCCGGGGCATCTACGAGGCGGCGGCCGCGCGCGGCGCG
>PQXP01000110.1:0-68471 GCA_002973495.1 Apiotrichum akiyoshidainum
CGCACGCACTGTATCATATTCCCTTCTTTGAACGCGTCGCTCTCGGTGCCTTTGTCCTGCAATGTCCTGTAAGTCTAGGTGCATAATGTCACAACAACGGGTACCTTGCCTATGGAAGGAGTACGACTATATAGATGCAGGTGGGTGGGGTGTGTGGTGTGGTGGGACCTCCGACTGAGACAGCGGACGCAAGCCAGCTGGGACTTTTTTTTGCCGCAATCCACCGGATCCAGCTTGAATCACTAGCAATCAAGGCGCGCGCTCATCACCTGCCTCCCGCCCGTCCGCACATGATCGTCAGCAGCTAGACGGCGAGCACAAGCACGAACACGACCCACAAAGACTCGTCTCTGCGACCACGATCAGGAGCATCTTTCCCATTGACCCACAACCCTCTTCACCGTCACTGTCAAACGCAAACACTCTCCTCCACTGAACATCATCCGACTGCAGCAAGGTCTGCCTCGTCACATCCCGGCAACTCGCTGCTCATATTCAATACCCGCCCCGTCCAAAACCCACCCTACAGTCACTTGCCGTCGGGGACCATGGCGACCCTCGTGAGAACATTGCAGAAGAAGGCGTCGCGCTCGCGCCTCCGCCAGTCCCAGGCGGAGGTGACCAGCGGCGACCGCAGCAACACTCCCGACCCCGCCTCCGCCTCCACAGCCCGCCCCACCACGCCCAATACCGCCGGTAGCCGAGGCTCGTTCTGGCGCAAGACGTTTGTGCCCCCCATGCCGCTTCCCGAGTCGCCCAAGCCCATTCTCCGCCGCAACCTCACTCACGGAACCGCCACCCCGCCAACTGCGTATGGTAGCGTCCGCTTCCCCAATGGCGAGCACCCGCGCCGCCAGTCGACTCTCTCGGCAAAGTCAACGACAACCAGCGAATCCGGAGCCAAGCACTCGCCACCAACAGCTTTCCGCCAGAGCTACCTCCCACCAGGGCACCAGCACCCTCGCGCCCCCTCTCCCGCGGGGTCTGACTTTGCCGGTGCCAGCTGCAGTGGCAACAGCGCGCTGCAGCCACCCGTTCAGCGGCCACCCGTGCAGCGCTACCAAACCAGCCCAGCTGTTATGAATGGATCAGGTGGCGGCTCTCGGACTGGATCTGCCGTGCCGGTGGCGGCATCTGCCAGTGGCAGGTACGATCCATTGAGCGCCACTGGTCACGCTCGCGACTCGGCGTCCTTTGGTCGTCGCCAGTCAATGTACCGCCCCTCGCCGCCGTCAAGCCCAAGCAGCCCCGCTGGACAAGGGACTCGCCGCGCCTCACACACGCCCACCACCGCGCCATCCGACATGTCGGCAGGGCCGTCGACCCTTCGTCACCGACCTCCCCCGCTGCAGCTGACCCCGGCGCCACACCGCCCAGTGAGCCTGCTCTCTACCACTGGATCGCGCCGTCGGAGCTCGCGTCCCTCGGTCGGATCCATCAACCGCACCCGCGAAAGTATTACGAGCTTGTCGAGCGTGAGGAGCGGTAGGGCGTCGCCGTCAAATCTGTCGCCCCTCTCCCCGACCTTCCCAATCTCGCAGCTTTCACCCAACACGGGCCTCTCCCCCAACATGGCAAACATTAATCTCTCTCCGATCATACCTAACCCCCTCCTCGCTTCACCGACTCCGTCGTTCAACCAGCTGACTCTTCCGTCGCCGGTCGTGGGTGCCGTCCCGCCTTCCCCCGAGACGGACGGCCCCATCACCCCGACGTTTGGCTGCAGCCTGGTGACCCCCACATTTGGCCCTGCCCCGCCAGTCTTTGCCCCTGCCACTCCAATCTGGGCACCGACCACCCCGCCGATGGGCGAAATGGGCACCGAGCTGTTTGCTTCCCCGTCACTGGCCAGCACCCCGGGCGGAGCATGCCCATGGTCGCCGGAGCACTTTGTCACCCCGAGCCTGTCCCGGAAACCCAGTGCATCTTATGCCCGCGTGCGTGCGAGCCACCATTCCGGCGACGGATCCCCGATACCGATGTTCAAGGTCATTCCTGCGACACCCGCTGGACAGGCTCCCAAGACCCAGCCCATGTTGAAGGAGTTGAAGGAGAACGACGAGGAACATGTCCTGGAGGGAAAGACCCACGCCCGAGTGCTCGACTTTGGCGAGTCAAGCTGGAAGTCGACCGAGTCGACGCCGACCCCACCCCCGACGAACGAGGCAATCTCGTTCATCCCTGGTAGCCCCTTCACGATGAAGGAGACGAAGCTAGCCAACGAGGAGCTCTCAGAGGAGCTCTCATCCCACCGCTGCAACACGCCCACGCCGGCAAAGAACCGGGTGCCAGCACCCTTCGAGTCGCCCAAGGGTACCTCTGTTGCTGCCCCGGTCACACCACCCCGTCACCCCGCCCGCCGATTCAGTAATTCCAAGCCCTCGGCGCCGCCAAAGCCGGTCAGGAACCCACTGCGGACTCTCTACACTCACCACGACGATGGTCGCTCCATTTCGCAGTCGCTAGCCGAGCTCGCTACCATTGCTTGCGACCTACCTCCTTTCGGCGAGGAGATGACATTCGCTGCGGCCGAGGCCGCCGCCCGTTTGGCTGCCGCACGCGCCGCCACCGACCTGTCCCCCAAGACCTCTCCCAAGCCGCCTCGTCGTTCGCCTCCGTGCGCGCCGCCTCAGAATCCCCCGCCTCCCATCCCGACGAACGTGGCTCCTTTTTCCCATAGGGGGGGACGGGGTGGGGCCACCCCTCCGCCGACAAACCCCCGGCACAGGTCCAGCTTTTCATCCGGGACGTTTTCTGGCATGAGCGGACTTGCCACCCTGCCCCCGTCACCCGAGTTTGATGCGTACTCGTACCCCTCTCTCCCATCGCTGGTGTCCGCGAACGGAACCCTCTCCAATTTCTCTTCCAGTGGCCAGCTGTCACTCAAGTGCGACTCGAGCTCCTCTCTTGCGTCGACCATCTCAGACGATGAGGAGGGTGTGCTCGCGATGATCCACCGGCGGTCTTCCGGCCGCACCAACTCGCTCACCCCGAGCGTGGATGACACGCTTGTGTCGCCCACTACGCCCAAGGCGATTCACGCGGATATCAATGCGGGTCTCGGTCTGGGATTCGACTTTTCGCGTGATGGCAGCTCGGTGGCTCGCAAGCTTAACCTCGACTCGCCTATGGGGTCACCTTGCACGCCGACGTTCAGCACCGACTTGTCCCTCCCCGACTCACCTCCTCTGCGTATCCACCGCATGTCCGCTGCCGCTGCGAACCCCCATCGTGTGGCCTTCTATGGCGCTCCGAGCTTCCTGGTAAACGGCAATACCACGACCCCCATCTACCTGGATGGTGAGCCTGATGCGGCTGGCGCGCGCTCGCGCTCCAACTCGCGCTCAACTACCGGCTCCACCAGCGCCGTCTCATCGCCTGCCCTGCCTTTCAGTCACGGGCGACAGGCTCTGCCTACCTCGGACAGCCGCGCGAGCCTGGGTAGCATGCTCAGCACGACCAGCACCGACTTCTCGGACATGGACTATGGTGACGACGAGGACCGGGTGCACACCGTCAGTGTTGTCGCGTTCCAACCGTTTGCCCCGGCCAAGTACATCGTGCGCGAGCTCCCTCGCGTTCCCCCCCAGGAAGTCGGCGTCGCCTTCTAAGAGGGGCCTGTAGAAGAGATACCTACCTCCTTTGCGACCTGCAATCTAGAATCGTCCTCGACTGAGTCAAAAGAACATTGTTGTTAAATTGTAGTGCGAATGTAGAATACTTGTGCCTCGGACTCTATTGACATGTGGGGCTGTGGGGCTCGCTGATCACTGACACCTGGTATCGTAACCTCGCTGATCGCGATCGAGTGATCGTGATCACGACCCCTGATCGGATCGGCATCCTTCGGAGCTAGACGAGGACCAAACGACCGGATGCAGCATTCAAGACACAATGACCTAACAGCGATAGACGCATGGGAGGCATTCCCAGGCAGCGATCTGTCGAGGGCATGTTCTCACAGACGTCCCAGCGAGTGTTCGAGGCCGCCATGAGAGTTTATGCTCGATGCCGATGATGACGAGAGCTTTCCCTGCAGCAGTGCCGAGAACTGGGCTCAGACTCCGCTCGCCACTCGCTCGGTTGCCCCTGCCGTCGAGAATGGGTGACGGAGGCCGCAATAGTGCTCCCAGCGGGTGTAGCAGGCATCAAGCACGCCAAGCCAACGAGCCGCAATAGTGTGTGGCGCTCGCGACACATGGCTGACTGCTCTGCCAAGCTGCCAACGAGGTCACTGCCCCGCCTCCCACGTGGGAATACGCACGGAAATGATGCAACGAGTAGTGGCTATCAAGGATGACCAGGGACGATGTGGTTCGGCCGCTGGCTGGGGCCAAGGACGTCGGGTGGGGCCGATGACATAACAATAGCGATACGACGCGTGTGGCGGGGGCTCCTGCGTCGTCGAGTCATGGGATGGAGTGAACCAAACAAACTTTGGGCCGGCAGGTCATGTGCGGTGGCGAAGGCTCCAGGCTGGCCTGCGGGTGCATGCCAAGCTCTCGTCCCGTTCCACAAGGGTGTGGATGAGAGCCAGAACTGCAGAACTGCCTCTACTCGGAGGCGATGAACATGCAATGTCTCTGCTGTGCCAGACACCCCGATGCAGCGTTTGAGGGTTGCACTGCAGATAACAGCCAGTGTCCTCATGCAGTTGCAGCAAGAGGCGGTGCGAGGCGGCGTTATCTGAAACCAGGCCCAGCTGCCAGTGGACCAGATCTTACAGCGATCTGTCGCTCACCGCCTGATGCCATTGCCTCTGCAGAGCGCCGAGCAGCGTGCGCGGGGGTCTTGGCGGCGTTTGGGTCCCGCAGAACGTTCATGTGATCTTCTTCCGACCGCTTGACTCTGTCTGACTCGTTGCGCCCAAAAAGGTTTGCCATACTGATGCCTCGTTTCACTCCACTTCACACGCTGGCGATACGGGCGGCACTGTCGCTGCGTACGAACCAGTGTAGCTCCGTGGAGATCCGAGGCTGTGCATTGGGGCTTGCAGCTTGCAGCTTGCAGCTTGCGGCTTGCGGCTTGCGGCGTGCGGCGTGCGGTTTGCAGCTTGCGGAGATCACGGCGATGGCGGGAGGAGAGGAGGCTAGCCACCTGGACAAGGCCCTCCCAACGTCCCGCACCTGCGCACGCACTGTATCATATTCCCTTCTTTGAACGCGTCGCTCTCGGTGCCTTTGTCCTGCAATGTCCTGTAAGTCTAGGTGCATAATGTCACAACAACGGGTACCTTGCCTATGGAAGGAGTACGACTATATAGATGCAGGTGGGTGGGGTGTGTGGTGTGGTGGGAAGACAGAGTGGAGGAGACAATTGTTCGGGTGGCATGTTGCGTGGGAGTGCGAAAGAGGCAAAAACAAAAACGGTGTCCGTCATTGTCGTCATGTTTTCTTTTTGAACGTGAGTACCTGCGGAATTGAACCAACAAAGAAGAAAATGCGCGCTGGCCAAAGTGCCATGAAGTGGAATGAAGAGACGAGTGGACGGGTGGGTATAATGTAGGAAGGCGGAATGGATGATCGCCAGATCTGGATCTCAGACGGGGAGACAGGGAGACCCCTATGCGACCTGGGCTTTGCCCAAGAAGCGGCTCAGCTTCCGGTGCTTGCCAAGGAAGCCGCCCGACTTGACGCTCAATGCGCGCTCAACCTGCGGGGTGGACTGCAGTGGTGGTGAGACGTTGAGCGGAGGAGAGGAGGCAGACTGGCCGAAGGCGGGAATGGCGGGGATGGTCTGGAACTGGGGAGGGCGCTCGCTCTTCTCGCGCCTCAGTCCCCCGAGAGTCGGGACAATGCCCGAAACGTGACGCGAGCGGTGTGCGCCGAAGGGGTTGGACGATGGCGCCTCCTCCTTCTTCCGAGACGAGAACTCGATGACACTCATGGCGGCCTTGCCCTGTGCGTAGAAGGGGCGGCGAGATGCGGCATGCGGGGCGGCGAACGCAGAGCTGTCGAGGCCACCGAAAGGCGCAGGTGCAGACGGCACCTGGAGAGGGTCGGCCATCAGCGAGAAGCTCTCGCCGCCGGAAGGGGACGGAGTAATGAGCGAGTGGCGGACGGCCGGGCGACGGGGCTTGGGGGCAGCCTGGAGCTCAACGGCAGTCACGACGGGAACTTTCTTGCGGGGCACAAGTCGGGGCGAGACGGCGGGTTCCTTGCCTCGCAGCCGGCGCAGGCGCTTCGACTCCTGATCCAGTTCGGCAGCCTTGGCACGCAGTGATCGCAGCTCCTCGAGCGTGGCGGGGTTTGAGAGCGACTCGAGGGTCTCCGAAACAAACTGTAACCGCGTGGGAGTCGAAGGCATCGAGGACGCCGTGGTGGCCGTGTTGACGCTGTCACCGCCGAGCGAACCTTCTGAGCTGGTACGAGATGATATGGCGACACAAGGAATCTCCTCCTCCTGGATAATTGAAATGGCGACCGACTCAAATTCCGCAATACCCAGCATTCCCAGTCCCTTGCAGCCGTCGGAGGCGACAGCCCAAGAGCGCTGAGACGCGGGGGGCGGCGGGTATTCGGGTGCAGCAGCTCCAGGGGGCAGGTGCGGCGTTGTCGGAGTCTCGTCATCACTTGCAGACGAGACCGGGGAGCCAGCAGCCGCACGCTGGGGAGACTGCTGTCGCAAAGCGAGTGTAGCACTCATGGCGCGGGGACGCGTGGGCACAGTTGTGGAGCGGGTTGGAGTGGTGGGAGCGGCCGCGGTAGTATTAGAGCGGGTCACACCAATAACTGGGACGGGAGGGATAGAGCTAGTGTTAGATGTAGGGCCGGGTAGCGGACGAGACCAGTTGACGGGGCCACCAGAACTGATCTGAACGGAGCGGCGAGACTCTCCCTGGTGAGGGGTGGTGAACGCGTGGGCCGGGGTAAAGTGTGGCAGCGGGGGATGGGTGGGGAGTGGCGGCGCGAGCGAGTTTGGTGATGGCAAGGCTGGGTGTGATGAGACTCGACGAGCACTGCGTGGAGGTGAGGGAGAAAGGCGAGATGCACGACGAGCAGACTGTGTTGAAGAAGTAGAGGGAGTGGGAGAAAGAGACGCAGGATCGGGAGAGTTGAGGGAGTAGTAGCTCTCTGCGACTGCTTGGGTGGTCGACATGACGGAGGATGGCTGTGTGCTGGATGGCTCGCGTAGCTGGTGGCCTGTCGCCACAAAAACAAGATACCTAATCTACCTCGGTGGGTTGTGCGGGCGTGCGGTCCAAAAGGCGGGGCGGGAGTGCAAGTTCCTATGGCCGGAATGGCTTGCTCGGTCGAGCGGTTGAGCGAAAGCTGTCGTGAAGCAAAGCGAAATCAAAGTTGGGGTAGTGGAATGGTTGAGCTAGTGAGTCGTGGTCCCAGTGACGAGAGCGGGCGGGGGGTACACGTAGTGGTCAAGATAATGAGTGGAATGTGCAAGGAAAGAAGGGGAGAGATCCTTGTTGTTGATGCGTTGAGAGAGTTATGTAGACTTCTGCAACCTTGTTGCAGAGCGAGCTGCCTCTAGGACGAGTCGCGTTACTCTGGGGCAAGAGGACTGGGGAACGCAGGTGCAACACCGCAGGGGCCAGGAGGGGGAGGGGAGGAAACAGTGGTGTAGACGTAAAAGGTATGCAGCCCGCAAGACCAAGGGCCCAAGGCTCGAGATTCTGTTCAGCAGCGCTGCGGTGCAGGGGAAGCGTATCGGGCTCGTTGGCACCGGACTGGGAGTCTTGGATCTCAGCCACGGGTACGACAGGTACGGGGACGGGGACGTGTAGCATAATGTTCAGCGGCTGACGTACAGCTCTTGTGCCCTCCTCTGCTGCGAGGGGGTTCCTCTGCTGTCATGCCCCCCCCCTGGCATGGATTTCGCCATACAGCAGGAGGCGGGGAGCTCGAGGTCGTTAGTCACTGCACCATCCTACGTACCAGCCATACCAGCCATAACCATCTGGTCACACCACTGCTGAAACGACACGGTCAACACATTCCATCTTGCAGTGGTATGCACCTCTGTCACTTCAGTGACATTTGGAGACAAGCCACCAACACATCCGAGCCCTGCTCGCTCGGAATCAGTCTCAGCCCGATCAGACACGTCAAGACGAGCGCCTCTGGACGGCAGGGAATACACGTTCTCCACCAGTGATCGTGCGTGCCCCTCGACGCCATCGGCCATGGGCGACGCCGTTGACGTCTTCGTGTCCCAGCAACCGCGACTGAATCCGCCAGCAACAGGAATGAAGGAGCAGCTGGTGTGTGTCTCAAAACCCGCTCCCGCACGAAGCCTGAGTTTTTTTTTTTTTTTTCTTCTTCGAAGGAGCACCACCAAAGCCAGGTGAGATACCGGTAAGTATCCTGTTAATGTGTTAGTGATTGCAACGGGCAGACTGCAGCCAGCTGGCCAGCTCGAAAGCGAACATCGTCATGTAGTCGGGATAAGGTTGAGCGTGGTGCGGGAAGCGCGGGACGCGTCCCGCGAGCAAAGGGGCCATTTTGGGAGCTACCACCCTGTCGAACCGAGAGTGGAAGCTTGATTAGCCTTGTCTTCCGTTACGGCCAGCGACACCAAGGGTCACTGAAGCCTCCACTGCAGGTCCAGATGGAGGTGGTTCTTGGAATTGCTCTACATCCTGAGATCTTGGGCAAAGAGAGCTGCTCTGCAGCTCTGCGAACATGTCGCGTCTCACTTAGAGGAAAGGACCTCCGGACCTCGGGGAAGGGCGCAGCGTGGCGGGTGGGATCGCGTGGCCGGTCGTGCCCTGGCTATCTCAGGAGACACGATGCATATACGACGTCGATCTTTCAATAATGTGCGAGTCACTCCCGCATTGATGTGCGCAGGAATTGAGCACCTTCCAAGTAAGCGACAGCCAGGTTTCTGGTCTGCTCCGAACCTGGGGAGGACCCTTGTAGACCTGCCAGCAGAGGTGCATCTGAGGATGCCGGAATTATGCAGCGTTCTTTACGCATTCCCGACGGCTGCTGACGGCTTGCACTGTGATACCCGACAGGAAGAGAACAAAAGACTGGTCCGTCGCAGACGACTACAACGTACTCGCCCTGGTCCCGAGATGAACAGGCCACCTGATGCCTTCTCGACTTGATTGGTCGTTCACAACAAGACCATCACCCCAAGATCCTCTTACAACATCACCTGATGCATGAGAACAGTCCTAGGATGGAAGAATGACAAGTGTCCAGCGCGGTTCATTATCGGCTCATCGCCACGCTGCACCACAACGGGACTGAAACGTTCTTTTCAGTTCCTTGGCAGGATTGGAAGATGCCTTCTACCACACGTGTGACGTCAACAGAAGGGCTAGAGAGGCCATCGAGGTTACAAGCTGCAGCACTTGCAATCACTGGAAGGGAGGCTAGTTTGGAGGACGACGACAAGCGGGACGAAGGTGGAGTGGGCGGTGAATCGTTTGGAGGATACGGGAGTGTCCTGGCCGGCGCCACCACCACGCCATCCTCGTCCGGGGCCGGCCAGACATGCGTTTCGGTACTCGATTGTCCTGGGGCTGAGTGAGAGCTGGGCCTGACATTATGGCGTAAGTGGCGCGACACGCGGCTGCCAGCAGACATCTAAGCTCCCCCAATGAGCCCGCTCCAGTCAGCTTCCCGCATCATTCGCATCATGAGGCGTCCGGGTGGCCTATGTGGCTGGCTGTGACCAGCGTCGGCGTGAATCAATTGCATCATATGTGCGCCTGTGTGGCCCAAAAGTTCAGCAGTCCGCAGCACCTGGTGGAGAGCTCGTCAGCGGCGGCGCGCTCCTCGGATGTGTGAGAGCGCCTACTGGCCGCAGTCCGCCGACAGCGGTTTGTGGGTGACGAGTAACTCCCCCGATGCGGAACGAGAGACGATCTGCATGGCAGCGTGACGAACGGATACCCAGCCTCCTGGCCGGGGAACTGTAGATGCAGTGAGCATGGGCACTCCGTCACTCGAACCCAAGGATGTGGTGCACTCCTCGCAGGATCTCCCCGAGGTCATCAGAATCCGACAGCTTCTCTGCATGCTCCGTCCCGTGAACCTTCCACGAGCAGGGAATGGCAACCCGATTAACCCACCACTTTCCTGGGCGGTGCATTGGAGGTACGCACTCTGTCCTCGTCGAGTAGAGTGCCGGTTCTCGTAACCCAAAATCTTCCCGGACAGAGCCGTGGTGGGCGAGTTGAGCAGCACAAGACCCGGCTGGTGGGGCAGCACTATGCTTACAGCCTGTGTGCCAGGCACAACCGAGTCCCTCCAGGAATGTTACCCAGCATGCTTAGAGTGACGAGAGGCTGGTGCTGCTTGGTATGCCTCCGCTCCTGCGTTGCCTCCTTTGGGCAATCTGCATACCATCGGAGCCAGAGTCTAACGAGGCACGAGGGACAGTCACGGGTCACGGACACCTTACCCATATCGTGAAGGGTCCACTTTCTCGGTTCTCACAGACGGATTGGAATGGGTATGGGCGACAGCTTAGGACCACGTTCTATGAGCTGTTGTCGGATTTATACGGTATCCGGGAGGGAGTGGACAGCCCTCACCTCGACAGGGAGGTGATGAGAGAGGTCTCATCGTAAGGGGCGAATCTCCGGCTGGGTGTGACTGAGAGACACCCTCACACTTGAATACTGTACTTCGGCCAGTAACCAGCAGCATATTGCAAGCCCAGTCTCGCTGTTGCAGAAGGAGACGCGACGATTTTCTCCGCGGCCGGCCTCGCTCCTCCCCGTCGTCAAGTCGGAGCCATGCCCGACGAAAGGCGTGACTCTCAGGACGGGCAGCAGAGGGGCAACTGCACCAGCACTGACTAGTGGTCCAAGACAGAGGGGAAGCGGTGGTCCGAAACGCTTCCGCGAGGGAATGCACGAGGGAATGCACCTCACACGATGATCACCAGCCGAGCTGGAGGCATGCTGGTGACCTCAGGTGGACTGGCGTGAGCTGCTCGCGGGTCCACGAGCAGGGACGCATCAGAAACGGGCGTTCTTTCAGTATCTGTGCCGAGCATGCCGAGACGGAGGCCGGTGGACGGCTTCGGCTGCGCGCGCGGAACTTTGGGACAGGCACCCAACGTCACGGACATGACTCGCAGACTGTCAACTGTTTGGGTCTGGGCGCTGGTATCAAATGAGACATGCAAACAGTGGGCCCAATCCAACATGGCTGTGAGACCTCTTTGCATGTTTGCAGAGGCAACTTGCGAGTGGTCGACTACTGGTATCATCCTTGCGGACCGTTAGATTCTGCGTTCTCTGCGCGTACCCTCGCTGCTGTTCATTGATTCTGTCCAAACAGTTACATTCCAGCTACGCCAATATAGGACTGCTCTTGAGCGATATCAGATGATCGCGACGTCTTGAGACTTCTGACCATATCGTACAGTACATGACAATATAATAGTTAGACCCGAATGATAACATGATCTACTTCCAGCTGATCCCCACAGCCTCACTCCACAGCACTCCATTCGCGCTCGAGACGTGCCATTTCCTCTTCGCGGGCGGGATCGGCCTGTCCTGTAGCCTTTAGTGCCTGGTAGTCGATGTACGGCTTCATGCAGCGCGCCCAAGCCTCGCGGCGGCGCACACCGACGTTGCAGAGGCTGACAAACACCACGTCGCTGCGCTCAGAGTCCTGGTCACTCCATTCGAGGACGGCGGCGCGCATGCGGGGCGAGTAGAGCGCGCACACTGTTTCCGTGGCGAGGACCTGACCTTTGAGGGTCGCACGGTGCGCGAGAGGGGTGGCCGAGCCAAATGAGACCCAGCACGACGTACAGGCCGGAAGATCGGGGAGGCCGTACCATGTTCCGCCCGACACGCCGACGCGCTCCTTGCAGGGAGGGAGCGAGGTGAGGACCTCGATAAAGCTGTCAAAGTGCGAGAACACGCCAATCTCAGCTGCTTCGGTCATGCGGCGCGTGATTGATCGGCCGCGCATGTCGTTGGGTTGTGGTGGTGGGACCGACCCCACGATAGAGTTGTGCGGTGTCGACCCTCCAAATCGACAGACCTCGCAGTGGCGGCCGGCAGTCGGGAGCAGCTGCTGAGTAAAGTACTGAGCGACGCGGTACGGGCCAAAGCGGGAGTGGTAGCACTGCGCGCATACGTTGAAATCGACCGGAGGACCTTTGAGCGTAAAGTATACCTGCAGCTGTTTCTTTCCGGAGCGCACGTCCGCGTTCTTTTTGTTCGACGGCGGCTGGACGATCCACGGGTAGATGGCTGCAACGACACCGTGCCACAGGACCATGTCCCCGTGCTTGGCAATGATGTTCGTCGCAGCCAGGATGGAGGGCGCCGACATTGCGCACACGGTCGTGTTGGGATCAAACCTCTTGGATGGTTCGAAGCCGCCGGCAAAGCGGGTATACGCAAAGTAGTCGTGGTAGCACGCGCTGCAGATTGCCAGATCAGGTATAGCATAATCGACCACTGGCGTCCACCACCGGATGGTTTGCTTGAACGGCTGCGCAGAGCACGCCGGGAGCGCCTTGCGTGTTTTCACACCAGCGATCCACCTGTCGAATGCGGCGCGGTCCCGTGTTGCCAGTAGCTTCGCGTACGATCGGCTTCCGAACGGCCGACCGAGGTCGCAGGCGAACGCCCATCCTGCCGGCTGCGGCTCTGGCACCCAGTCGTCCTCCCATCTCGAGCCTTGTACATGGTCCGCATAGCATGCGGCACATGCGAGGATGCCACCAGGTAGACGCGTCCGCTCGACACGATACCATTTGACGCCTTCAGAGCTGTTGATACTGAGGCCATCGCCAGAGCAGCTGGTCAGAGCCATCCTCTGCAAGACGGCGTCAATTGCTCGCTGTGCACTGAAGCCGCTGCGCCGTGCGACGCGCAGACGGCGCCGCGCCGCGGGTGACTTGAACACACAGGAGCCGACACTGAGCTCCTTTGCGGTGAAACTCTTCACCATCATCGAGCCAGCGATAAACTCGGCGTAACAGGGTACACACATGAGTAGCTCGCTCGTGCAACCATTGGCGTGGTACCACGTCTCTGGCGTGAGGACGAGGCCGTCGGGGCAGAAGGTACGTGGGACAGGTAGGCCAGAGTCACGAAGGTCGGGGAGACGCTTGACCTTGTCAACATCAGCTGCAGCGAGCTCATCCTCAGGACCGGGTGTATGAGAAGAGCCGCGTCCGTGGCCAGCCGTGCATGTTGGGGCTGAGTATGCGGACGACGAAGATCCCCCGACCTGCGCTGACGACGACGAGGCACCCGCTGAGATGCCCATAGCACCCATCTTCTCTGACACGGTTACGATATGGGCGAGGTCGGGTGAGAGCGAAGTGGAGCCTCCAGCAGCCGGCGGCTTGGGCAACGCCCCTCGGATCGTTGAACCTGTGGGACTAGAGTTGCCTTGCTGGGGGACTGACGCGCTCGTAGGCTGGGCCTGGGGAGAAGGCGGCTGCGCAGGCTGAGCAGCAGGAGGTGACTGCGGTGGGAGCTGGGACGCCTGGCTGGCGGGCTGCTGTCCAGGTCCGCTCGGGTGGGGGGCTGGCATTTGAAGAAGGGGTTGAGGCAGAGGATAAGCCTGGAAAGGAGGGGAGAGAACGCGCGGAGGCGGCGATTGTACCGGTGGAGACTGCACCGGCGGAGGTTGTACCTGCGGAGACTGTACCGGCGGCAACTGTGCCGGCGGAGACTGTGCCGGTGATTGATTCGGCGGAGACTGGGGTGGTGCACCCTGGTATCCATAGCCATCAGAAGGCTGTTGTTGATGCAAAAGGCTGTGCCGGTGCGCATGGCCGAGAGCTTGTGCCTCATAGCCAACAGGTTGAGGTTGGCCCGGGGCTCTGTACTGCTGGTCTGGGGTCGCTGAGGGCACTGTTGGGGGCGGCAGGGCGTAGGCTGCCGCTTGTCCCGGCGGTGCGGTCGTGCTCGCAGGGCGGACAGTGACTGGCGGACTCAGCGGCTGAGAAGCTTGGTACCCGTAGGGGTCCTGTGGGTCGGGCCTGTAGTGCGGTTGCCCTGCTGGTGGAGGCGCCGGTTGGTACGCTGTCGGCGGTGCAGGCTGCGGCTGAACCTGTGGTTGAGACTGCGGAGGTGGTATGTACTCCGCTTGCTGCCAGCCCTGTTCCCGGTTGGGGTAGACCAGCGACTGAGGGTGTGGTTGAAGCACCGGCACGGGACGCTGTTGCGCATGCGCTTGCCACTGGGGGTGCTGTTGCTGTTGAGGCTGGTGCTGCTGCTGTTGAGGCTGCTGAGGATGATACTGCTGCCGTTGAGGCTGTTGTTGAGGCTGTTGTTGAGGCCGCTGTTGAGGGTGCTGCCATTGATGCAGATCCTGTACAGCTGCTGTCCTTCCCTGCTGCACGCCTCCTGGGTTTTGTTCACGGTAGTGGGCCCACTTCTGGAGACCTGTGCCCGACGCTCGGCGGTCACCTTCGGGCATGCTCTGCCTGCGATGCTCCAGGGCCGGATCCGGAGCGCCAAAGCCAGCGCTGGGAACGGCGGGGATTGTGCTGGCACGGTGCCCCGAGCTGGGGGTGAAGAGTTCGTTGGGGTTCGGGCGGGCCGGGACAGGCGGCGGGACATTGGGCGGCACAGCAGGCGCGGCGGTCATCGTCTGTGTGGCCCACTGCCCCGACCCATACCGGGCGCGCGAGTCTTGTGACGCCCCGCCGTGGTAGGCGGCCTGTTGAGCGTGCGTTGGACCCCCGTTCCATTGTTGCTGGCCCTGGGGGTACGCGGGATTCACCGGTGCAGTGTAGGTCTGCGGCTGCGCGGGATACTGCTGTTGATAGTATCCATCGCCGGAAGTCTTCTGCTGCGAATGTTGTTGATATTGTTGTTGTTGTTGATGATGCTGCCCCTGGGCTTGTTGTTGGTAGAGTTGAGCCTGGTATTGTCGTGGATCTGCAGACTGTTGGGGGGCCTGGGGGGCGTGTGGGGTGCTGGTGTGAGTGTGGTGAGGGTACGCCTGTGTGTAGTGCGCCATGCTATGAGCGCGCGTGGGTGGTGTTGCAGTGAGTGAGTGCGATGAGAAGATCTGTGCTAGCTGGGCATGGAGGAGAGAGAGAGAGAGAGAGTAACAAGAGAATGAAAGAGAGAGGATGATACTAGAGGACGTAGGCTTTGGCGGCCAGTGAGTGGTGCGTGCCAAGACCTCTAGTCTCTAGTGCACTGCCATTGACGCTCAAAGACAAAAAGGCTGTGCCGCAAATAAATACTTTAGGAAATGGGCAGATTTCAAAAGCAAAAAGGTTAATAATATATCTTAGTCGTATTGACCTGGGGGGGGATGGGCTGGGATGGGTGGGTGGCAAACACGAGCCTGCACTGGGTGGGTGGAACGTGCAAACACTGCCACCACCTGAATAAGCATCAATGCCCACTTCTCCACCCACCCAATAGGCGGCCCCTATCCTTTGATAACATTGCCGCCTCTTCCGCTCGCGTTCCCGTCTCCGCTGCGACTTGAAGAGTTCTCTGACAACGTGCATGCACTGCCTCTACTACATTGAACAATCTGGAACGACATCACCGACAGAGGATGCAGTTCAGCACCAAGATCCTCTCCTTCGCGGTGTCTTCGGAATCTGTATCTCGGAGAAAACCAGTGTTTGGTGCCTTGTGAGATAGCCGATGACGCACACATGACGCACAAAAGTATATCAGAGCCGACTTTGAGACGAAGAAACCGCGACTGACTTCAGTCGCTCGCTCGTTCAGCTGAACTGTCATCCACGCTATCTCGACGGTCTCGGCGTCACCTGGGTCGCGCACGGTCCTACTGAAGGGCAAGGACACGAGTGCCGTGATGGACGGGGTACGATAGGGGGCAGAGGAGGGTACTTGTTGCTCCCCTGCTCGCTGTCTTCTCGGGAGTATCAGAGCCCTCGTCCTGTGATGACGCTACCGCCAGGGCTGCCGACTCCAGTTTCAGCTGACCAACTCACCACTCCCAGACTGCATTTGGTGGTCTCATGGGCTGACGATACAACCGCGGACAGCAGTCATCGATGCCACGAGTGATTTCCCGCCGCCGCCGCGCCGCCACGACGCTGGTCGTCCACGTCCGTTTCACCCCCAGACTCGGCCCTCGGTATACTGGACTGCTTCTGGGTGACGTACCGAGTCGCGACCGACCGCGGCGTGGCATACCGGTGGCTCCTCTCTATCCGTCCGCAGCTTCTGTAGCAACATCCCTGACACAAACCAGGAGACTGTTGGAAGCGCTGTTGTGAATGAATACCGAATGTCCCGGAGACCGGAGGCTGGGGGCAGGCAGCGCCGCGTTCAACCACAGTGGCTGGGCGCCACCTGGTGCAGGTTTGAGCCTCCCTAACGGAGTAGACGTCGCAACATGAATTGATCATCAGTATGAAAGGGCTGGAGTTCAGAGACCTGCTGGTGACATACTTTCTACGGCCGGCCTCGGTGCGAGGCCCGTTCTAGGAACGCTGGGTAGTATTTGAAGTGAGCCCTACATGCGCGGTTTGCCATTGGTCGCGAACGGCGCTTTGAGACCGCGCCAGTGGCAGCGTCAGTGAGAGCGGGAGTCGGGAGTGAGAGCCAGGCCAAGTCCTCCGCCTGGCCCGGAAAGTCTGTTGGCAGCAGGTGAGGAAAATATGACAGATTTTGCGATCCAGAATCGCGACATGGAGGCCGAGTCAAGAGGGGCGTCCTTCGAAACAGCACCTTAGGTCAGACCAATAGGCGTGGCGGCGATCGGCGGTGACTGACCAAGTGGTTGGTCGTTCCTCGAAGCCAACAGCACCAGGGAATGATTGGACTGTTCTGGTGGGGCTCAGCAGCCAGCGTTCCAGGCTGACCCTGCCCCAGGAAACCGGGCAGCGCGCATCGTAAGCGCACGGCGAGGATTGGGCCTGTCTCCGGATGTGCTGCCTAGGGCTGCAGGCACCCCGGGTACCTCGGTGCCCTTTAGCGGAGCGTTTCCTGGAGTCACAACAGGAAGAGAGGGGTAGCGGGGGGCCCTTTGGGAATGCTCAGAGGCAAAGTGGACGAACGAAAACGGAGCGAGTGGACGGCGAAGGGCTCGCCCTGCCAGGGGCCTGCGTGGCCCATCTCCGCATCGAGGCAGTGGGACTTCTGGTGGCCAATGCCACCTCACCGTCCCCGCCAAGACCCCATTGGGCGCCTGGCCAGGCATGTCAGGAATCAAGGTAAAGCATGTCTCAAAGCCCCGAGGGCCGAACGCTGGACGGAGGCGCGGCGCCAGCGTCAGGATGTGCTCTCGCACAGTTCGGTCCGCCGCCAACCGACCAGGTCACGCTGCCAGCCATTAGTCTCCACGACTGCCAGCGTACCAGTATACCAGAGTAAAGAAAGGGCTGCGGAACCATTGCCCTGGTGGCAATGGTCGCCTCCGGAGACTTATGGAAGTGGCGGCCGTGTACACCTGTCGATCAGGTCACGATATCCCACTGGCCAACGCCAGGGCCACCCGGCGAATGCATTCGCGATGTGAGACGACAGCCTTGGTTGTGGAGAACGCGATGCGCTGCCCCAAATCGCTGGAACAACGCAGTGCTCGTCGTCAACGGACTGATGCTGGTACTATCCTGTTTGGTTTGACGCGGTTCTCTACTCCTGAGGCTTCCAATCGATCGCCGTGTCTTCCCGGAGAGTTGCGACAGTGCAATGTAGAGGGACGACGACGCAATGAGTTTCAGGCCGCAGAGGAACAGTACGCATCACGGCTCCGGTCCTCGATCCTCGGGATGTACCTCGGAGCCGGGGGCTTGGGACGGGGCCATCAAGAATGCTGTGTCCGCTGGCAGAGTCAGTCCTGCCGGGACTAAAAAGTTGGTCGCTGCCGAGACCCTTCCGGCGGTGCCACAACGCCACAGACGCCACCAGGAGAAAAGAAGCCCCCACCAGCTCTCGCTTGCTCTTGTACCCTTGTACCCCTGTCTGGACCACCAGCACCGGAATGGAGGTGATTCCAACCGAAAGGAATCCTGTCCAACGGGATAAACTCGCAATGATACCTGCAGTAGGAGCGCCGAGCGTTCGCAGCCCAGCACAGGTGTGGCGCCAATGCCAGACACAGACTCTCAGCGGGAAGGGGGAGGTACGACTGGCTGGTGGCCGCCGGGCCCATTTGCAAAGGAGGAGACGATCCAAGCATGGAGATGAGGAGGCCATATCGAGAGTGCCTCCACTACGGAGGCTTTACATTGTGAGCCACTCGAGTCTCTCAGCACGTCAGTGAGCCCCACATAGCGCATGCAATGGAATGGTTTGCTGCGGTTCCGTGGAGGGGGGCGTCCACACAATGACAGCAGCGGCTCCGAGGGTCAGCGCCGTCTGTGTCTCCGAACAATGGCCTCCATGACTTTGGACACCTACTCTGATAGAGAGGAGTGGGTTCATGCCAACCAAGGATGTGGTGCAGTGCTCTATCGCAACGCCGACGACCGCCAGATCGCGCTATCGCAAATCCTACGACGTCCAGATTGGCGTCAGATCCACGTCGCCCACGGACAAGAGGCAAGCAACGGCCCCCGCGGCACGCAAAATTGGGAGCTGTTCGGCTCCCGATCGCTGGGCGGTCGAGCGCGGGACGCAGCTGAATCCTGCCCAGTGGGCATTGGAGCCGGTGGAGTGGTACCAGATAGGACCCGGAGGCCGGAGCAAACAAGCCCAAGCAGCAGGCCGCAGACGACACGACCCTTTCGGCAGGCTGTTCTGCCTCGCTTTGTTATGCGTGCGCTTCCACACTGCCCTGATACACGCTTTCAGCGCGGGTGTGGGGCTGTTGCTAGGTGCTGGAACTCGGAGAAAGATTCGCTGTCGGCAGACCACCCTCGCGACTGGTGATCATGCTCGCCGGTGATTGCCCCGAACCCACTTTTTTTTGCTTTGCACGTGCCGTCCAACCTGGACGCGCATGTGGGCCCTTGAGCGTGTAAGCTGCGAGTGTACCCGGGGGATGAAACTCGCCTCTGGCTGCAATGTTGGGTGAGGCGCCGTTGGCTGAATTGTCGGAAGTTTGGTAGCGTGAGCAGCGAGTCAGTCCGCCCACTCCAGTGCCCAGCAAACGAGGTTGGTGCTGGAGGCGGCTCGGTGGGTTTGTCCCATGCTGACTCCTGGGGAATGTGGGTGGCGCCACAGCAAGGGACTCGATAGGGCTGAGAACAATGATCCCCTGCCACCCTGGGTGACCGTGGCGAGCAACGTCTGGAACCGCAGGTAGGTGCGCTTGCGCCACAGCTATTGTGCGACATGCAGCAACTGATCAGATTGGAGCGGCAGCCGCGGCGCAGTCCTGCTACACTAATCGGGAGCACCCCGACGCAGACTGTTGCGACCAGGGGAGGTGTGGAGCATGGCGCATGTGGCGGGGTGCGACGTGTGCCACCCGTGGACCTGGCGAACATGGCCAATTTCACAGTCCTGCGCGCCAGCGACCCAGTATTCCTCTTGCCCAGGGGTTGCCGACAAACTCGCCCCAGTGGGGCTTGCAAGATGCAACAGAAGTCAGTCGGCGCGCGCAGAAGAGGAAGCTAGTGGGAGCCGGCAACCAGAGCTTTGTACCAGCCAGGTGCAAAGCCACATCTGTTCTATGTGGGTCTTTACCCCCCCTTGCGCGTACGTGCTCTGTTCTGCAAGAGCCGTCACCAGCCCATGGAACAGGAATGGCGCTGCTCTGTGAGGAACAGGACAACCAGGAGAAGAGACCGGCTGTGGCGCCAAGGGTGGAGCGTGCGCTTCCGCGGGGCGTCGAGGGCGTTCGGTCGAGGGTGACCAGGATGGAAGGGACGCACGCCCATCAGGGCTGATCGCCACACTTCTTTGGCGCTCGAAACACGCCAAACGCGTGGGGAGGAGCGCGAGCAGGGCGAGCAGAAGATCAGATCTGATGTGCTCGGCCCGAGGGCGGTATGTCGAGAACGCGTCTCTGAGTGGGAAGGGAGAGGAGCGTCCTACGCTCGGTCCTCCTCCTTTACCTTGCAGGCAGATCGCGAACGGTCACTCCCTCAACATCTCTTCTTCTTCCCCTGCAGCTCCTGCGTCGCTCTTCGGCTCCTCGCCTCAAACCCGCACAGTCCAGCCCCCGTCTCTGTTGGACACATTGCACTCTGTCCAACCTGCCATGCCTCATTTGTTAATAACCTCTGGCACGGCGAGGAATCGCTTCCCTTTCTCTCTCTCAGCTTTGATCATCCACTGTTTCCCACACACACACATACCCTCAAGCAAGGCCCTGCCACCTCCGTCGCGCTCCTCACGGCTCCCACTTTCTTTATTTGCCACACTCTCCCTATCATCCCGCTCCATCCCACCATCCCCTCCTTGCCGTCTCCTCCAACTCTTGCATCTCCTCCTTACCTCTTTCTACTTATTTACTTCGTCTCCAACGTTCTTTCCTCTCAACATCCTCTTTCTTCTCCATACCTTTACTCTCCAAAATGCGCTTCTTCTCCCTCGCCCTCCTCCTCGCTCCCCTCGCCGCCGCCGCTGTCCCGAACGACAAGCGTGGCGGCGCTGTCCCCGACTGCGACAAGACCAGCACCTGCACCCCCAAGACTGTCTACACCAGCACGACGTAAGTTTCTCCTTTTCCGCCCTGGGGCTCACACATCAGCACCAACACCGTCTACACCAACACCGCCTACACGACCATCACGGTCCAGAACCCCAGCTGCACCAGCACCAGCACCGCTCCTACAAAAAGTATGTGCACCACAAGGTAGCTTTTCTAACTGGCAGCCGTCTACGTCGACGCTCCTGTTTCGATTAGGACCACGTACAAGAGGCCCACCACCATCACTGTCGTGCCCACCACCATCAAGACCAGGACCAGCTACACCACGACGGTCACCACCTGCACTCTCAAGAAGCGCGAGGCGGAGGCTGCCCCCACCGCTGGTCCCGAGGCCGCCCTCGAGAGGCTTACGAACGCCGAGCGCCTCCGTCGCCACCTTCCTCTTAACAAGCCTGTTGTGCGCCGCGGTGGTGCCGACAATGGCTACCCCCGCCCCCCTGGTCCCTCGTGCGTCCCTACTACTACTAGCCTCGTCTCCACGACCACTGTCAAGACTTGCACCACTTCCAAGGCGACCAAGACTACCTGCAAGTACAGCACCGTCACTACCCCCACCTCGACCAAGACCAACAGCTGCACCAGCACATCCGTTACCACACTCCCGGCCACCACCACCTACACGACCACCAAGGACTGCGAGCCCTCGACCAGCTACACCACTATCTACACCGCTTCGACCACCTACAGGTGCCGCGTCTAAGCGAGTAATGTGGGAGCGGGCGGTCTGTTGAGGACACGAAGGGCCACTCGTCTCGCCTGTAGGACATTTCTCGTGAATCTGGCTGGCATCTCGCACTCGTCTTTCGTCGTTTCCGACGGGCCTCCGCGACTCATGGACTATGATTCTCTTTCTTATATTGATGCCTCCTTGCCGGTCGTGTCCTTGTAAATCCCCTTTCCGCTATATGCGGCTGTACATAGAAAATTACATTGATTGATGATAGACAGCTATTCTTTTCCATCCCATCTTCGCGCTGTGACTTCTTTCTCTCTTTGTAATCAGGACAATGACACAGAGTATACGAAGATAGTGTCGGAGATGGGGGAAAGACCTCAGGAGCGGACATGGACGGGAGACAGGGGTGCCGTGGGGCAGCCCAAAGGCAGATTGGGTGTTGGTGAGGAAGGGGAGGGATGGGCCGGCCGATCGAGTCCAAGCGGCGCCGGGAATGTTCCTCTCAGCCTCTCCGAGTTCTGGCAGCTCGCCCTAGATAGAAACAATGGCTGCGATGCAAAGGACGTCAAAGTGAACCATACACACGTACGCTCCAGCCACAGAAGAAGAACAGGGGCGTGTGTGGACAGACGGCGGTAGTCGGAAGGACGGTAAAGGGATGCTGGCTGGCCGCAGCGGCGTGGCGGTTGTGGCATGGGACAGAACCATCAGAGGCACAGGTCCGCCAACCAGAGTGCAAAATAGGAGGGAGCGCCAGCAGAGCCTCGGCTGCAGCACCTTGCTCAGAATCAAAGCGCCCTGCGACTGGCAATGCTTCTGTGTGTGGCACGTTGCCTCAGGCTGAGGGCAGAGCGCAGTGCGATTTTCCAAAGGACGTCGCTCCCCGCTGCATCCGCCGCTCCGCAGCCACACACTGGGATCGTTCCCCGTCGGCCCGTCTCTGTTGCCTATCTGTGCGTGCTTGCGCCCCGGCAAACAGGCACAGGCGTCGATTTCGCGAGTTCCCAAGCCTCCTCGCGTCCGAACACGGCCTGCACTGCACAGAGACGCCCGCAGGCCTGGGTCCGTTCGCTGCAGTGTCCAGACGTCGACAGTCGCAGAGTCAGCGCTGTGGCCGCTGATGGCAACGCGTCTGCGCAGCGCAGCGAGCGGCGGTGTGAATCAGCCGCAGTATGATGCCTAGATCACCAATCGGGGTCTGGGCGGAAGATTCGGTGGCTCGGAGCCACACCGAAACGCCACATCATCTTGCTCGAGCCTGACCGGCCCACAGAAGTGTGAATGTGAGTGTATGTGTGGTTGTGCATCAGGACCCAGCGCTAGAGCTGGTGACTGGTGATTAGTCGGGGAATACATAGTAGTTTGCGTACTCTGCTTCTCGCTACGGCAATCCATCATTCCATCGCTGTGACACTCTTGAGGTTCGAACTCACGGTGCCCTCGGGTCCAGCCATTAACTGTGAAACACTGGCGGCCAAATTTTGTGTGCAGCCCCGATCCTCTGCAATGCTGCTGCTCCCTGCTGCAAAATGGGTAACGGCGTTGGTGTCGATGGCGCCGAGAGCTCACCAGACATGGCCGAAACTGTCACCGGGGCCGACAGAGCGTTGCGTATTTCGAAACCCCCCCCCCCGGAGCCAGCACCAGACGGACGGACAGACACATGGTCTTTTTGGTGGAGCTCACTAACCCCGCCTTAATGACGTTGTCACAAGACCACTAATTTGCTCCCGTCAACCCAACCCACATGTGTGTCCTGAGCCTTTGATTGACCAGGATCGACGGCTCAAGTCTTGTCTCCACTCCTCCCACTCTCCTCACCACTTTCCAAATCACAACAATGAAACGCATCGCACTATTCCTGGCCCTCAGCGCGCTTGCCGGCGCCAGCCTCGTGCGCCTCCCCGAAGCCGGCGAGGCGGTCGCTGCGCCCGTTGACGTCGACCATGAGCTGCAGGCCGTCTTTGCGCCCCAGCCGACCGCGGGCGCAGAGGACTCGCAGCAGGCGACCACTGGCGCCGGCGCCGGAGGCGTGCATACCGGCACCGGCGGCTCAGGGCTCAACCTCGCGGACGTGCTCACTGTGGAGCGCCGCGCGAGTCTCTGGTGGGACTATGCGCGTGACGTCGCATCAGTAGTGAGTTTTGGTGGGCAGCCGGGTGGCGAGAGGCAAAAGTCAAACAGGAGGCGCTGACGGGCAGACATCACGACTCACGCGCAAGGGCGAGACGACTCTCCTTGTCCCTATTGACAGCGCCGTCATCGCCCTTCCCCGGAAACCGTGAGTAGATGCGGCTGCACTTGTGGCCTTGGCGACCTTGAACACGTCGAGAGGGCTGTCGCGATGGCACTGCCAGCCCAGCCTACCTCATCTTCCCCCCCGTCAAAAGCTTACATCGCAGGCACCAGAATGCAGACGGCTCTCGCGCGAGCGACAAGCAGTTTGCCGCCAACGTCGAGGCCTTCTTGTCGGCGCACATTGTCCCCGGCCCCCTCGAGTCGGGCAAGCAGACCGAGACGCTCAACAAGAACGCACAGGTCACGCTCGAGGGCGAGGGCGACAACGTCATTATCCAGCCTGGAAACATCCGCGTGCTCGGCGCCACGGACGCGAGCAACGGGCGCGTGTACTACATTGACGGCGTCGTGCCGTACTAAGTACAAAACGCACCTATCCCCACCGCTCGGCCGTGCACCCAACTACGAGCCCACCGTGTCCAGTTGTACCTTCTCATGTTTGCTCTATAGCCGTGTAATGACTCATACCTCTGTCCTGATTGCACTGAAGCCGTTTCATTCCAGACCGAGGACAATTGGCCACCTTGCTAACAGGTCTAATGTGGCTATCGTGACCCGTTTTAGTCTCCACGTCAAGAACACAATATACTTCTCGTTTGCAAAGAGGGACGAGTTCAGAAGCCTGTTTAGCCTACAGCGAGCTTAGAGACACTGCGGCTCTTTCCGAGAGAAACACCCTTTGCAGATCTGTAGCACAGTCTGCGAGGTCTGCGGGGAAGCGCACCGGCGCGTACCATGTATTCTTGTCGCACCTTTCGCACCCTTTTTTTGTTTCGTCGAGATTCAACTCCGTGCACTGCTGCTCCACATGCTCACTAAGCAGGGAACTCCCCCGCACCTAGATATGCATAGTACGTGCTGTGATCTGCTGGATAATCAGAGCTTAGCAGGGAAGGTGTGTGAATGATGAATCTGCTGATAGCTCTTTCCCCTGGAATTACTTGTAGCAGTGGATGAGTGGCACTCTCGCTCAGTTCTCCGCCACTATTCGACATCCAGACACCCCAAAAGACGCATAGGAGAGACAGATACACACTTCGTCGCTGCCTTCGTTACCCAGTACAGACACGACCGGCATCCTCTCATGCGTCTCCCATACGAAACAGAGCCACAGCCCCCAACATGCCCCGTCGTTCAACCGCCGTCCCTCCTCTCTCCGCCACCTCCAGCCTTTGTCCTTGACACTGGCAGCATGCACATCGACGCGGCGTGTCTCCACGACACTCTTGCATGCCTCTTCGCTAGTATATCGGTTAGTATAAGCGTCTCTCATGGAGGTCACGCTAGAGCAGGGTTCGACTCCCTGGCGGAGAAGCGCTCGCATCCGAAGAGATGTGAGCTTCCTTTTTCGGCTCCAGTCCAGCAGAAGGGGCATGCTCACGGCTAGGGAGACCTGCTCGGGGCAGATGGTAAGGGCACAGCCTTGGGGTGCAGCGGGGGGACGCGAATGAGGTCGTGGGCCAGGTGGAGAGAATAGTGGCACCTGGAACCGATCTGTCTCATGTGTGCGATCGAGAAGACAGTCGATCCAGCGAGCTCCCGCAGTTCAGCTCGCTGCTCGCTGGGGAGTCGCTGTTGAATCTGCCTTGGGCCACAGGGCTCAGGAGATCCACCGGCGTGTCGACAACGATCTGGGGGTCAGCGGGTTGGAGAACCAAGCGGACTTCGACTCATCTGGTGATACTGGCGGGACTGGGAGGTCGGTTGTCGCTGGCATTCTATATAACACTTCCCTGCAGCCTCTGCACGAGGATTCGCTTAATATCTTCCAGAGTAGCATCAATCAGACAACCAAGATGGACGGTCCCCACCATGGACCTCAGCCACTCGCCAGGCAGTTCGCCCAATGTGGCAAAACTGAACATGTCACACTGTCGGGTGCGGAATGACAGGCAACTCCGTGCTTTCTTCACCAAGAATGCAAGAACACCCCCGTCGGATCCTTCAATAAGCAGAGTAAGAGGCTGGAGTGAACGTGAATACATACACTACGTATGTACCCAGGGCATGTTACCGAGATGCATGAGACAGCTACGCTAGGTGGACGATTGTGGCAGCATGTCGACTGCCGCCTTTAAACGGGAAACGCATATAAACTCTGCACATGACGTTCAGGGACTCGACGCGTTCAGGTGCGCGTCGCGCGCCAAATCAATCACACCCATTCCAACGAACAAAACACCATCTCCCTCTCTTGGTTACCCTCTTCCACTCATCTCGCTCTCACTCTCATCTTCGGCCACCATCCAAGACACAGACCCGAGAGACACCCCCGTCCCATCCCCATCCCCATCCACCCACACCCCACGCGCACTTCCATCCGTCCTATCCGCACCGGATCACCACAATGGCGAGCGCAACTGTTGGCGTGCTCCCCGTCGCGAGCATCGCGGTGAGTAATGTTGGGGGCGCTTGGTCCCTTTGTTTGTGTCTAGCAATCTACTGACGACTCAGATCAACTACGAGGAGGAAGTTGGTGCGTATACTCGAGCGGATGCTTCAAGACGCGGCTACTAACACGCGCAGAGAAGATTGTCGACTTTCTCACACGATTCGTACCCCAGAAGCGTGCCCACCGCCAGACGCTCCCCGACAACGATGACGATGCCGCAGAGGACGAGAGTGAGGATGAGATTGACGACCTTGATGATCTCGACATGGACGATGACGAAAACGCCGAGCCTCGCAGCAAGGCCAAGTACATGCGCATCCTTCGCAAGGTCGCCAACCGCCAGACCGCCGAGGTTGTCATCGACCTCAAGGACCTGCAGCAGTTCTCCACTGACCGCACGCTCCTCMWYSASRTCSWTGMCAACACGCGCCGCTACGTCCAGCTCTTCTCCAGCGTCATCGACAAGCTCATGCCCAAGCCTGACCACGAGCTTGACATGACCGCGGATGTCCTTGATCTCATTATGCAGCAGCGCCAGCGCTTTGAGGAGGACCGCGACGACATCCAGTTTCAATTCCCCGCTGAGCTCATGCGCCGTTACAACGTTTACTTCCGCCCTCCCCGTACCCAGGATGTTCTTGCCGTCCGTGCCGTGCGCGCTAACCATCTCGGCGAGCTCATTACGGTCCGCGGTATTGTCACCCGCGTCTCCGAGGTCAAGCCCCTCCTCCTTGTCAACGCGTACACCTGCGACTCGTGTGGTAACGAGATTTTCCAGGAGGTCGCCCAGAAGGCCTTCACCCCCCTGTCGGCGTGCCCTTCGGAGACCTGCCAGACCAACCAGACCAACGGACAGCTCTACATGCAGACCCGCGCTTCGCGCTTCCAGCCCTTCCAGGAGGTCAAGATCCAGGAGATGGCCGACCAGGTTCCCGTCGGTCACATTCCCCGCTCGATGACCATCCACCTCTACGGCACCCTTACGCGCTCGGTCAACCCCGGAGATGTCGTCCACCTCTCCGGTATCTTCCTTCCCACACCGTACACTGGCTTCCGCGCCATGCGCGCCGGTCTTCTCCAGGACACGTTCCTCGAGGCGATGCACGTCCACCAGCTGAAGAAGCAGTACCACGCGATGGAGGTTACACCCGAGATTGAGGAGGCTATTGAGGCGCTCAAGCAAGACAGCAACCTGTACTCGCGTCTCGCCAACTCTATCGCGCCCGAGATTTACGGCCACGAGGATGTGAAGAAGGCGCTCCTGCTGCTTCTCGTCGGCGGTGTCACCAAGACTGTCGGTGACGGCATGAAGATTCGTGGCGACATCAACGTCTGTCTCATGGGTGACCCCGGTGTGGCCAAGTCGCAGCTTCTCAAGTACATTACCAAGGTCGCTCCTCGTGGCGTCTACACCACTGGTCGTGGTTCGTCTGGCGTCGGTCTCACTGCCGCTGTTATGCGCGACCCTGTTACCGACGAGATGGTCCTCGAGGGTGGAGCACTCGTCCTTGCCGACAACGGTATCTGCTGCATTGACGAGTTTGACAAGATGGACGAGTCGGACCGTACCGCAATTCACGAAGTCATGGAGCAGCAGACCATTTCGATCTCCAAGGCCGGTATCACCACCACTCTCAACGCCCGCACCTCGATTCTTGCTGCCGCCAACCCTCTGTACGGCCGCTACAACCCCAAGGTGTCGCCCGTCGAGAACATTAACCTTCCTGCTGCGCTCCTGTCGCGTTTCGATGTCCTCTTCCTCATCCTCGACACTCCCAACCGCGACGACGACGAGCGCCTCGCCCAGCACGTCACCTACGTCCACATGCACAACGAGGCGCCCGAGCTCGACTTTGAGCCCATCGAGCCGACACTCATGCGCCACTACATTGCCGCGTGCCGCAAGATCCGCCCCATTGTCCCGCCGACGATGAGCGAGTACATTGTCTCGTCGTACGTGCAGATGCGCAAGCAGCAGAAGGAGGACGAGGCCGAGGACAAGTCGTACACGTACGTCTCGGCGCGTACTCTTCTCGGTGTCCTGCGTCTCGCCCAGGCCCTCGCGCGTCTCCGCCAGGACTCTGTTGTCGGCCAGGGCGATGTCGACGAGGCCCTCCGTCTCATGGACGTCTCCAAGGCGTCGCTGTACGAGCACAACTCGCGCGCAGGCGAGGACACGACAGACACGTCCAAAATCTTCCGCATCCTCAAGGACATGGCGTCCGGTCGCGGCCGCGGCCCCCGTGGCCGCCGCGCAGCCACCGAGGACGACGACGACGAGCTCGAGGAGCTTTCTGTCGTCGACGTGCGTGCGCGCGTCCTCGCCAAGGGCTTTACCGAAAACCAGCTCATGGACACCATCTCCGAGTACGAGAACATGGGCGTCCTCATGCGTACCGCCAACAACACGCGCATCCGCTTCGTCGACGTCGACGAGTACAACTAGTTTGCCTGTCCCGACCCCTCCTGCCACTTCTTTAGTATACCCCCTGTTGCCGTCCTGCGGACTTGTACTTGGTATGATGCAATCATGCGCTGAAAATGCCGGTGATGCCAAGAGGCAACTGTGCATCAGTCGCCGGAATTATGGGGGGGCGCGTTACCTCGCGGTGCAGCGTTGCTGGCAGACAGCCTGCCTGCACTGTGCGTCGTTGCACCGCCACGCCCGCGACACTTTATCTGCTCCTGTCTGTCCGTCTGCCTGCGCCGCAGAGTATCGTTGTACAACCCGAGCAGCCCCGAGACACGCAATCTAAATCCCGAATGCTTCCTGCCTACTATCTACAACTGCAGCACGCTGAGCCTGTTGCCGCTGACGCAACCGACCGTCTCGCCCGAGTGGGAGAAGGCGAGATTGTTGATCTCGGACGGCGCGGTCCATGCGCGGACCGGCTGGATCTCGAGGCTGCGTGAATTGGACGGGGAAGGCGTCCCTGCCACGGACGGAGTGCCCGATGGGGAAAGCGCGTATGGGCCGTTGTCTCGGCTGCCCCCGCTCGTGCCCCGCGGCCGCGTCTCGTTCTCGGCAGGTAGCGGCTGGGTCAGGTCGTACAAGAGGAGCTGCGAGTCGTCGCCTGGGGGTTAGAATGAACGGTGCAGGGAACAAGTACGCACCGCAGCTGGCGATCCATCCGCCTCCTGTTGGGCCAGAGCCGCTGCCGCCCGAGCCCCACGAAATGGCGCCGAGCGCTGCCGAGTGGCCGAGCAGCTCGGCGACCGGCTGGCCGGGACTTCGCATGTCGAGGATGAGTGTGCGCGAATCGTCCATACTGAAGCAAGCGAGCATGTGCCTGCGGTCAGTTGTGGCGGACAAGTAAAGCTCAACTTACTGTTCCCGGTTGCTGAATGCTATCCTGGCGAGCGGCGACGCGTTTGGCGTCTCGTACAGGATAGTCGAATGCTCGAGCTGACGCAGATCAAAGGCGCGGAGGGAGCCGTCCGCACCCACGGACACGAATATGTCGGCGCTCTGCGGGAGCCACGAGAGGTCGTACACTGCACGGTCGTGTGCGATGAGCTGTGTGAGCGCCTGGGACGTGTTGATGTCCCACAGCGTCGCGGTCGTATCTGTCGAGCACGTCACGATGCTGGCTGGCGCTGTCGGGTTCCAGCTGAATGATGTGATGGGAGGAAGATTGTAAACAGGTTGCTTGCTCTGCGTTGTTAGTGAGCGCGGATTCATAGCGGCGAGTCCTCGCCTAGTCTCCACTCACGTTCGACAGCAGGCTCCGCTCAGTCAGAGTAAACTGATCTGGCGCGTCGTTGTAGCCATTCCTTCCGTACCCAACGCGGTTCGACTCCTGCCCCTCCCACTTCTTCAGCTCCCAGATGCGCAGCACGTCGCCAGTGGTAGCGAGCAACTCGCCACGACCGCCCTGGCCCTCATGGCGCGCGCCGGCGAGCGACTCTGCCGGCTCCCATCCGACCTTGGTGGCAGGGTATGCAAGGTTACCGGTCGCGAGCTGTTGGAAGTCTGATGGTGCGGGCGAATATGCCGAGGCGTTGTTGTTGTGCCCCGACTGCGCGGTCGGAGTGTCGACGACGATAACCTTGTTGGTTGGGCCAGTCAAAAGCGACGAGAGCGCGATACGGTTCGGGTGCAGCGGACTGTGTGAAAACGCGACGCCGTACAGCGAGTCTGTTAAATGTAAGTACCGCATCAAGAAGGAGGCCAGGTTGGATGGGGGGTCATAAAGTGCAAGATTGCTTTGTCTGTCCGGTGGGCGGACAGACACCTTCAACCATCCGTGCACCCCGATATTGCCGTAGATGTCGAATGCACCGTACTCACGCGAAGAATCGTATTGCTGGATGCTGGGGACGCCAACCATCTTGAGGTGAACGAAAGTGAGTTCTGCGATACAATTGCCAGCAGTTGGACGCGTCGCCTTGTTCGTCGCCTGATGGCTAAGTGGGTGATGGTGGGTGGGAGCGGTGACGGGGGTGGTTCTGATAGGTCTGCGGCGGACGGTGTCTGTCGCGGGCGTGATGTGGACGTTGATGCCTCTAATGAAATGTGCCGGATGTGTAGATTGACGCGTTCAATGTAGCCGCCGCCGTGGAACACAGAGAGACAAGGAGGGGGAATGACGGCGGTGGGGCTATGCCGGAGCAATGACACTGAGAGAGGAGCGAAAGAAGCGTGTCACCCAGACATCAAGGCTCGGTCCGGTGGGCAGCCCGCGGCGAGAGAGTGGTGGTGGTGGGATGGAGGGAGAGAGGAGGAAGAGGTGGAGAGAGCGAGAGCTGTGGAGGGGCTAGTGGGGTTGGGATGCAAGTGAACGACGATGCGAGACGGGTGGTGGTGGTGGTGGTGGTCCAGAGCCAGCCAGGGCGCGGGCCATCCATCCATTCTGACGGCGGCTGACGGACTGCTGCTGCCGCCTTGGATCCAGAGCCTGCTGCAGCATGCCCAGCCACCCCCGCATTTTGGGAGCCGCCATTTTCCCTTATAACGCGAATCCGCTAGCGTGGTTATTACGTGGACTACACGCGTCACGGACATTGACTCGCATCTCCGCTCTCCACCGCCGCCACCACCAACAGAATCCAGAATCACAGAGCAAGCAAGCTGCTGCCATGTACCGCTCGACCAAAGCAAGCAATCAATCAATCACGCCGCCGCCGCCGCCGCGCTGCCTTCCCTCTGTCATTAAATATCACAAGTCATCTCACCTCTCCTCACCATCATCCCCGCCGTCGTCGTCGTCGCCTGCCGCCCACCCACTCCCTCGCGGCATGTCAACCTCCGACTACGCTGCAAAGTACGCCAGGCGGCGTGCATTGCTAGAGACGGTAGAGCGCTACTGGCTCGACGAAGCCTATCGTGAGTTTGTTGTCAATACTCGCTCGAGATCTGCGCGCCTTGCCTTGTGCTGACCACATCCCCAGGTCCGCCAGGACAGCTCGACTCGTCTCTTAAGAAACATACTACCTTAATCAATCGTCTCAAGAGTGCACTCCTCGTCGGCCCCTCCGATGCCATCGTAAAGGAGATTGACGGCCTCGTCCTCACCAAATATCTCGAGGAAATTGTCGCCGCCGTCATAGACGGCGCCAGCCGCGGCCGTGGCGACGCCGAGGTCGCTGTCGACGTATGTTGATTGCTTGACTTGGCCCCGTGGTGCCGCAAGCAAGCTAACACCCTCAGATCATAGTTCACCTGCATAAGCGCCTTGCACCCGACTTTCTTCCCCAACTCCTTCCCCCGCTTTTGGCCATACTCGCGCCAGCCCCGCCACCGGCCAAGGACAGCAACGACAAGGACCGCGAGAAGGATGAAAAGGACCGGATTGCACGCCAGCGCCCCGTCCTCCGCATCGTCGCCGAGCTCGCCATGGTCGGAGCCTGGCCCGAGGGAGCGACCAAAGGCGCGTCCGAAGTTGGCAAGATTCTCAAGGCTCTCGTGGGTTATCCGCTCGTCCCATCGCTAACCCAACAGATGACTGGTGATCCACAGTACAGCAACATGCCCCTTCTGTCCGCCTTCCTCAAGGCGTTCAGCCGCGCATACCTCGGTCCACAGCCCAAGGACGGCAGCGCGTCCCCCGAGGATCAGCTGCCCGAGGATGTCAAGGAGCTCATTCCCGTCGAGGTGCAGAAGCAGATGCGCCAGCTGTTCGTCAATTACTTTGATACCGCGTCCAAAACGCTGGTCAAGGGGCAGATGGTAAGCTTCATCGATGAGCATTCTGGAGCTGATCCCAGAAACTCCTCGAACAGGACAAGCGTAACCATGAGGCGTACATCAAGTTTGGCGAGGTCTTTGAGGACCGCCAGCACGCATACGAGCGCATGACGCGCGCTGTAGAGCGTCTTACCACCGGTGTTCAGGGGCTCGCTGATCTCCTGGGCTTGAGTCCACCAGTCCTCCCCACCGCGTCGTCATTGTCCAAGTCTGGCCTCCAGATCGTCAACACTGCTTCCTCATTCACCGTGCGCGAGGATGGCCTGGTCCCCGGTGGCATCTGGGACGATGAAGAGGAGCGTCGCTTCTACGAGGATCTCCCCGATCTCGCCGACGTCATCCCTCCTACTCTCCTTGGTGTCAAGGAGAAGAAGGAAGACAAGAAGGCTGACGCCGAGGAAGGTACGGCAAACGGCAAGCCTGACGATGATGCAGAGGCTCGTCTCCGTGACGAGGAGGACATTCGCCGCCAGCTGGCCCAGCTAGACCTCGACCGCCCCGAGCCCACTGAGCCCGCACCTATGGAGCGCCTCCCTTCCGCGGTCTCTGACGGATCCGGCAACTCGGCCATCCCTGCCGACGATGACCTTCCACCCGCAGATGTCGCCGCTGTTACCGAGGAGGACGGTCTCCAATCTGGACCCGCTGCCCGTCTCTCGGCCATATTTGCCGCACTCCCTGAGGCGGTGAACCGCGAAATGGTTGACAAGCTCGCGGTCGAGTTTGCCTTTCTCAACTCCAAGGCTGCACGCAAACGCCTTGTCAAAGTAGGTTTGCACCGTTCGCATGTTCTAACATGCCCAGTTCATTGGAAGTGTTTCTAAGAACCGCACCGACCTCCTTCCCCACTATGCCCGCTTCGTCGCTATCCTCGACAAGTACATGCCGGACGTTAGCCAGGGTGTGCTAGAGATTGTGAGTTTCGTGGACATTCCAGTTGTTAACTCGCCCAGCTTGATGAGGAGATGCGCTACCTTCAGCGCAAGCGCGCCGTTCGCGAGCTTGATAGCCTCCGCCTCAAGAACGTCCGCTTCTACGGCGAACTCGCCAAGTCCAAGGTAGCACGTCCCTACACCATCCTCCACGTTCTGAAGGTGTTTGTTGACGACTTCCGTTTCAACGTTGAGAACATAGCCAACCTCCTCGAGAGCTGTGGTCGCTTCCTCCTTCGCTACGAAGGCACCGCCGAGACTGCCAAGAGCATGGTGAGTTTCTGGATTGAACCTGCTTGATCTAACCTGCAGGTCGAGTTAATGCGCCGTAAGCAGAGCGCCAGCCACCTGGACCAGCGCCACAACATTCTGCTGGAGAACGCTTTCTACCAGTGCAACCCCCCCGAGCGTGTGTCCAAGGAGATTATCGAGCTCCCGCCGATGCACGCCTTCATCCAGCACCTGCTCCACGATGTGCTCATGAAGCGCACCCAGGACAAGGTCCTCAAGCTCGTGCGCAAGCTCCACTGGGAGGACGAGGAGACGTACCAGTTTATCCTGAAGTCGTTCACCGACGTGTGGGAGATAAAGTACGAGAACATTGGACACCTTGCGGGCCTCGTTTACGATCTGTCGCGCTACCACGTCGACTTTTCTTGCGCCGTCGTCGACCAGGTCATGGAGGACGTCCGCATCGGCATGGAGGTAAGTAACGCGTTGGTGCATCGCTGACCTGGCAGGAGAACATTTTCAAGTTTAACCAGCGCCGCATCGCATCCATCAAGTACCTCGCAGAGCTGTACATGTACCGCGTCCTCAACTCGGCCGTCATCTTCGACGTCCTCTGGTCGCTCCTCACTTTTGGACACCCTGAAGGACTCCCCGTCCCAGGACGCGACAGCCCCATCGACTCCGTCAGCGACTTTTTCCGTGTGCGCCTGGCGTGTGCGATTCTCGACACTTGCGGGGTCTGCTTCGCAAAGGGTTCGCTCCGTCGCAAGCTCGACCAGTACCTGATCGTGCTCCAGCTCTACGCTGTGTGCAAGACAGAGATGCCCCTCGATGTTGAGTTTATGCTCGACGATCTTATCGAGACGCTCCGTCCCAAGGGCCGTCCGAAGGGGGCCAAGGACGGCTTGGTTGTCGGACGCCTCCGCACCTTCCCCGAGGCCGCCGCTGCCGTCGACGAGATTCTCGCCGCGAACGGACCAGGTGAATTACACGACGAGGTTGAACCCGCAACTGACAGGACAGACCTCAATGGCATGGACGACGAGAGCGAGGATGAGGAGGAGGATGACGGCAAGCGTGCTGTCGACGACTTTGATGACTTGGACGAGGTAAGCAGTTTCCGGTCAACTTTGGCTGACAGCACAAGTCCGCTAGCGTTCCCCAGGGCCGCATCGACGATGACGATGACGACGACACCGAGGACGATGTTGTTGTCATACGCGAGCAGAGGCATGACGAGTTTGACGAGCAGGCCAACGCCGACTTTGACCGCGAGTTTGCCCGCATGCTTGCAGACACGACTGTGGAGCGAAAGGCTGCGCCACCCGTGTTCGACCAGGCCGTGCCGGTATTCCGCAAGCGCCAGGCTGGTGCTTCTAGCTCGACTGCGGCCCCTGCCGCCGCTGCACCGGCTTCGCATCCCGAGGAGGACAACATGATGCAATTCATGCTTCTGTCCAAGAAGGGCAACAAGCCTCAGGTGAGCTCGCAACTGACCTTGGCCAAGCTGACAACAGGTGCGCTCGGTCGACATTCCCCTCGACTCGACAATCGCGAGCAACGTTCGCACACACCAGCTTGCCAGCAAGGCGGAGCAGGAGCAGCTCAAGCGTCTGGTTCTGCAGAACGAGAAGCGCCAGGAGAACGAGGGCCTGATAGCCGTCGAGCAGTCCATGGCGCGACGTGGAATCAAGGTGCGCGTGATCAACTCGGGGTAGACGCGCCATGAGCGAAGGGTCTTTTGTCTGTTCACTTCTTCTACCCTCTACCATTCTCACCCCCACCCCCTCCATCAGTTCCTTAGCCACCTGGCATACCTCCAGGGCTATATCTTTGTGCTCCAGCGCAGCCTACGCGCTGGCGGCACGTGACGACAGCAATATTAGATTAGCTCTGTCGGCATCGTCGGCATGGCCCTCGCTGTGCTCTTTTGTGGGACAGCAATCAGCCACGATGCGCGCAGGCCGTTAGTTCCCGTAGCCACACACTGTAGCGTGGGACTGGGATCGCTGCATAGCATTATTCGGTAGGGGTAGACCGTAGCAAGTAGCTGCGATGCGATAGTATCTCGCCAGATGTGTGTGCTGTACAAGTTGGAGGCTGGGGTAGCCGCGTGCGTCAGTCAAGAAATGCGCACCCCGTCCACTAAATGTCTGATTACATTGCCCGATGCGATGCTATGGTACACTAAAGGCCGACAGCAGCGAGGCGCTGCGCGCCGCGGGGACCGGTGAGGTCGCGGAGGATCTGGGCGCGGCGCTGCTGTTCCGCGACGTCGACGGGGCCGGCCGCGGGGTCCGCAACGTTGCGCGCGACAATGGCGCGCACGACCGCGTCGGGCGCCGACGAGAGCACGACAATCATGATCTGGACGCGAAGCGAGGTGCGCTCCGAGTCGGTCGACGTCCAGAAGAGGCCCGCGACGTGGTGGCTCGCGACTGCGAAGAGGAACGGCGATGCGTCGGGGCGGAGCACGCCGGCGAGCGCGCGGGCCTGCGCGAGGAGAATGTCGCGGTTCGTCTCGAGCGGGGCAAAGAAGGCATCGAGCGTGCTCTCGAGAGGGACCTGGTTTGCCGACACGCGGACGCTGCGCAGCGAGCCGGGCTGGTCGGCCCAGAAGAGCTTGCGGTAGTCGGACGCATACCCCATTGCGAGCGGGGGAAGCAGCACACGCGCAAACTGGGCGTCGCCAAACGAGATGCCCTCGTAGAGCGCCAGCAGGTCGGTGTAGAACTGGAAGAACGGCACGCCGGGCGTGAGGAAGCGCTGGGCTGCTGCCTCGAGCGGGGCGGCGACAGCGGGCACGGTGGACGACTCGGCAGTGGAAATGTCGTCCAGCAGCCGCGTGAGGCCGGAATGCACGGCCACGTCGCGGAACACGTCCTGTTCCTGGTTTGGGGCGTCCTGCTGGCCGTGCTCGAGCATGAAGACCTTCATCGCGTTGAGGAGGACAAGGCTGCGGGGCGGCGGGCGGGCGGTGGCAGCCTGGATGGCCGCGAACGCGAGCGTCGCGCGCGTAAGCTGCGTCTCGCCCGCGTCCCAGTCGCTCGGCGCAAGCGCGAAGGCGGCCGAGGATCCCGAGGACAGCAGCTCGTCGAGCGGGCTGAATGCCCAGTCCTGCGCAAGCGGGAGGCCGGGGCCAGAAGCGCGAGGGGGAGCAGGGCGGAGCGTGCCGGTCGCCTTGAGGTAGAGGTGCGACGGGCGGGTGGGGCCGAGAATGTTCTCCAGGTCGGGGAGGACTGTGTGGTGCAGGAGCGGGCGGAGAATCTCAAGGCCATCCTTGTGGCCGATACCCTTTACGGCGGCAGTGACGTCGGCGGCAGTGAGATGGGCGTCCGCGTGCTCGTGCTCGATGTGTTCGGGCTCGTGGCCGTCGTCGAGCGTGCTCCAGTCCGCACGCAGCAGACTGTCGACCACGGCAAGCGCGAGAGGCTCATCACCCGCATCGCACGAGAGCATGAGGTCAAACGACGACGTCGCCCACTTGGCAGTGTCCAGTACACCGTCCGTCCGTGCGACAGCGAGCGCCTCGTGCCGGAGGTACACGTCGACGGTGTTGCTCTGCGTTGTCGCCATGAACCACCACACAAGCCGCTCGCGCTCGGGCGAGTTGAGCAGGGTGCCGACCGGCTGGAGAAGGTTGTGGAGGCGGAACACCTCGGCCAGGGCCGTGTTAAAGTGGTCACGGGCAGCCGAACCGGTGGCAGGCATTACGTCCACGCCCTGGGGAAGAGCCTCGACAAGGCCGATAGCATTCAGCTGAGCGAGCACAGCAGTCTTCTCCGCCTCGCCCTTCTTAGCTCCGTTGATGCTGGAGCCAACAACGTGCTCGGCGAGTGCGGAGAGCACGGCCGCAAGCTCACGCCACCGGTCACTGCGCACGAGGTAGCCAATCGCCGACAGCTCCTCGTCCGACCACTGCAGCGCGGACACCTGGGCCCAGGTAATATCGTGCTCCGGAGTCGTGCGGTGCGGGTCGACGGCGCAAATAGTCCAGATGCGAAGGAGGTCAAAGTATGCAATGACAATGGCCATGGCCTCGGGGGTGGTCTGTTCGACGGGAAGCTGGAGCTGGGCAGTCACCCATGTACCGAGCGACTGCCAGATCTCGCGGGCAGACGTGGCGATCGATGCCAGAAGGCCGTACCTTCCGAGAGCGTAGAAGATGCGGAGCACCTCGTGGAGGAGCGCAAGCGAGAGGGGTTCGGGGGTAATGTCGACAGCGAGGAACTTGAGCAGCGGCTGGAAAACGTTCTCGGTCATGAGCGCCTCTGCGGCGGCGCGGGAGGACGTAACGGTATCGCGGAGGATGCGGAGAGCAATGCGGCTCGGGGGGTTGTTGGGGTCGAGCGGCCACACGGGGCGCAGGACGTGCGCCTTCAGGAGCGACGGCAGGAGGGAGACGACGGCATCTGCACCCTGCGGGGCGGCGAACGCTGCGCGCTGAATGATGCGGAGCAGCTGGGCAAGAGTGGTGGGCGGGAGCGATCCAGGGTCGAGACCAAGAACCTCGCTGAGACGAGGCGCAAGGTCGGAGAAAGGAACAGCGGCAACGCCGGTGGGTTCGCCGTCGCGCGACGGCTCGGCGTGGAACGCAATGGGGCGAGCGTCGGCATCGGTGTCAATGTCCATCCAGTGCCAGTTGGTTCCGCCGAGTGCAGTAAAAAGGAGGTCAACAGCGGCGACGAACACGCCAATACTCCGCGTGTGACCACCGAGGACGCCGCACGCGACATCAACGCCCTTTCCGACCACATCGCCATGCGCGCACGCGATGACCCACGGGTCCTCATCTGTCGGCTTGACGGCTGCGTAGCGGGTGATGATCCTTCCGAGCACGCCCATCATGGTAATGCGCTGCGAGTGGACAGTCGAGTAGCAGAGATGAATGATCTCAGCGAGAGTGTATCCAGCGAGGTCCGGCTGGTCTCCGTGGTGGTGCAGACCGAGGTGGGTCGGGAGAGCCTCAGCAGCCTCGGGGGTGAGGGGGGCGCCAGAGAGGTCAAATCGAGGCGCCTTGGGATCGGGAGAGAGCGACGCCTTGCTTGGAGGGGGAGCAGTCCCAGATTGCATCCACTGAAGCTTGACGTCCTCGGACGAGACGTTCTGGTTGGCAAAGTACTTCTTCCTGAGCGCCGCGGGGGTCGTCTCTTCGGTGTTGGGGTCGAAGCGCACCGACTTTTTGCCTGTCGCGGGGGAAGAAGCCGCCTCCTTGGTCTCTGTAACGGCCTCGGTCTTAGGAACGGTCTCGACGGGAGCCTTGCGCTTATCCTTCTGGGCACGCTCCAGCGCACGAGCCCGCAGCTTCCCCATGAGCGAGGCGCCGAAGCGCTCCTCGAGCTCGCGCACCTCCTCGTCGACCTGCACGGTCGACATTCCCGAGACCTTGGCGGTGTTCTCCTCGTCAGCCGCGACAAGAATCTTGGTTGTGTCCGAGAGGTCTGCAGTGGACTTGTAGGTGACTGTTGGCGGCGCCGACGGAGAAGCCGGCGCAGCCGAAGCCAACGCTGCAGCCGAAGTCGAGGCCGATCCTCCCTCGCGCGCCGCCCTCCGCTTACGCATGAGCTCGACGACGCCTCCACCGAAACGCTCCTTGAGCTCATCCGCTTCCTGTTCGCGCTCCGCATCGCTCATACCCAGCACGCGCCGGGTGTTCGCGTCCCCAACCTCGCGCCGGACCTTGGCTCCCTCCGAGAGTGACGAGTCTGCCTCGGGATCCACATCCATGCGCATCTCCGACGGCCCAGCAGTGGCCGAAGAAGAAGAAGCTTGGATAGTGGGGACGTTCTCCACGACCCGTCCCTCGCCAGCGACGAGGCCGCCCGCGCGGCGCACGGCGTCATCCTTGCGCGCACGCGCAAACGCCGACGGACCCTTTGAACGATGTGTGACGGCCGGGAAACCGCCCTTCGAGGCAATTGGCGGCCGAGGGGGCTGAGGCGGCGCAGCGGGGTCGGAGGGCCTAGTGGTGGGCCGCTCGACAATGTCGCGGACGAACATGGTGGTCCTGGTGTAATGGTGTTGTTGTGAACAGACCTCCACTTTGGGATTGCGATTTTGTTGCCAGATCTCGCTAAGCAGCCAGAAAAGTGGGAGACACGTGAGATGACGTAATCATGCATCCAATGTGGCTTTCTGGAATGCGCTTCTTGTGGCGAGCGCACCTCCTTGTAGAAGGTAGAGCTTGGGGTGTTGTTGAAGAGGGTTAAGGATAGTCCTTCGAAGCGCAAAGCGACAAACGGCTTGTGTATCCGATCAGACAGCGACAGACGGCTAAAAGTGGCGGTCTCGTTCCACAGCCCACCCTCCCATAGTGCTGCAGCTGCCAGCACAGCCAAGGACAGTAGCTGCATAACGCACGGAATGGGTACAGCTGATCCGGGCAAGGTCTCAGTGGACACCCAAGCGCACGCCTGGTGTGAAATATCAACTTGCTTCAACGCCACGAGATCTTGACCTCGTGCGAGAGGAGTGGGTCGTGAGCTCAAGCCCTCTGTGTCGCTGGCAGTCACAAATTGTCAGTCCTTGCCGTGCATCTAGACTGCTGCACGGGAATGCCATGCATTGAACTGGGGAGACGGCCCATCCCCAGCTGAAGAGACCAGAGCGGTCGAGTACAAACGTTCGAACCGTTGTGGTCCATCCACTCCACCTCTTTCCTTTTGGCTATTGTCCTCGGATGATTACGTAAGTGCAAGGCAGGACACCCAGAGCGTCAAGATGTGGCAGTGGCGGCTCGCCCCCTCGACTTCAACTCATAACTTGCGAGACGCGTCGAGCAGCTCGATGGAAAGCCTAGCTGTCAGTAACAGGGCGACTGCAATTGCCCGCTCAGAACAATGGTAACAAGCATGTGCATGGTGGAAAACAACAAGACTACAATTAAAGATGTCGACAAGACTGATTAGTCCCGCACTCAGTAGAGCAGTTACGAGTGAGGACATGCCCAGTCAAGACGTCCCAGAGGGTGTCTTTCTCCGCTCGCCAACAACTAGTGCTGGAAACCCCACCAAAAGCATTGCTCCACAAAAGGCTTCGCCGCTTTGACGGGGGACTGAGAGCGTGGGTGGGAGGGGGTGAAGAGTAAGGAAGGAAGGGATGAGATAGCACGACAAGCACGGTCTAGGTTGCTGACATCTCAGAGTGCTGTTAGTAGAACCGAATCTTGCTGTTATCTTGCTTGGATCTCTGGACGCCCTCGTCCCATGTCATATACAACGGAGATTTCATAGTCTGCGGCATAGTCAGCGTTACCGCTCTTCTCCCAACATGTAAAGTCAAGGGATGGTATTGTGGATCAGAAATGCGAAGTGAACGCCTTCAGCCCCGCAGCCTTCGTACCACACGCCAACAAAGGTCGACGCAAGGTAGTCCAGCGGACGCGGGGATGTCGTACTGACGTGCAAATAAAAAGAAGTTTTCGTCCGGAGATGGTGGTGGAGGTGGAGGTGACGAGGGAGGGGTGTGAACGTACCAGTGATTAGAGCTAGAGTTGTCTGTTGTTGATGATGGGGTGGAGAAGAACGACAAGATGGGTTGATATAGGACCAGAGAGCGTGTGTTGTCGCTCTGAACTTTTCCGAGCCACCTGGTGCGAGCGTGAGCCATGGAACATGAGGCTGCCAAGTGCCACATGATGATAACTCCGGTATCTCCGAAATAAGGGACGGTGGTGTCAGCTGCAGGTTTTCACTTGGTCACCCTGGCTGCCAGTGGGGCTTTGCCGGCTCTGGCGGTGTGCCCTCTAGCCAGATTAGGTGCCGCGCCCCAGGGTCCTTGGTTGTAATGAGCCCGGCAGGGGAGGGGGAGGGGGAGGAAGAATTGCGTCTGGGCATAGTCACCCAGCCAGGAGGAGGGCTGTTGCTCCTGCATGCAGACAGGCCTCGTCGCCCCCCCCCCCCTTTCCCCCTCTTGTATTCATCCACTCTCCCACTCGTCGATTCTCACACCTTCCCCCCCCCCTCCCTCCCGACTCTTCTCTCCCTTTCTCAGTAAACAACCCTCCTCGACTCTCTCCACTCTCTCTCTACCTCTCTTCTCCTCGTAGACAGAAAACCCCAAGGTCAACACAAACGACCGTCCTACCTTCTTTTCAACTAAACCCCCAACAACTCGAAAACAAAATGGTGAATATTATATACGCGGTGGAGCGCGTGACTCAGCCACAGCAATGTGGTGGAGCCGTGTCGCCACCCACGTTCCCTCCTTCAGACAACACTTGCTAACTCTTTCGCAGTCCGGCTCCTACGGTGGTGGTTACGGCGGTGGTGGTGGTGGTGGCTACGGCGGCGGTGGTGGTGGTGGTTACGGTGGTGGTGGCGGTGGCGGCTACGGTAAGTCAACTCCCATAGTCCAAAGAAAATTTTGCTGACTCTTCCCAGGTGGTGGCCGCGGTGGTTACGGCGGTGGTGGTGGCCGCGGCGGCTTTGGCGGTGGCGGCTTCGGCGGCGACCGCATGAGCAACCTCGGCTCTGGTCTCCAGAACATCGACTGGGCCTCGGTCACCCTCCCCAAGTTCGAGAAGAACTTCTACATCGAGGACAAGGCTGTTTCGGCCCGCTCCGACGCCGAGATCGCCGAGTTCCGCAAGGACAAGGACATGCGCATCCAGGGCACCAACGTTCCCCGTCCCATCACTACCTTCGAGGAGGCCGGATTCCCCGAGTACGTCATGTCCGAGATCCGCGCCATGGGCTTCACCGCCCCCTCGCCCATTCAGTGCCAGGCTTGGCCCATGGCCCTTTCGGGTCGTGACCTCGTCGCCGTTGCCGAGACTGGTTCCGGAAAGACCATCTCGTTCGCCCTCCCCGCCATGGTTCACATCAACGCCCAGCCCCTCCTCACCCCCGGTGACGGCCCCATTGTCCTCATCCTCGCCCCTACTCGTGAGCTCGCCGTCCAGATCCAGGCCGAGTGCACCAAGTTCGGCAAGTCTTCGCGCATCCGCAACACCGCCATCTACGGTGGTGCCCCCAAGGGTGCCCAGATCCGTGACCTTCAGCGCGGTTGCGAAATTGTCGTCGCCACTCCCGGTCGTCTCATTGACATGCTCGAGTCGGGCAAGACCAACCTCAAGCGTGTCACCTACCTCGTCATGGACGAGGCCGACCGTATGCTTGACATGGGTTTCGAGCCCCAGATCCGCAAGATTGTCAACCAGATCCGCCCCGACCGTCAGACCCTCCTCTTCTCGGCCACCTGGCCCAAGGAGGTCCAGCGCCTTGCCCAGGACTTCCTGAGCGACTACATGCAGGTCAACATTGGTTCCATGGACCTCACCGCCAACCACAACGTTGCCCAGCACGTCACCGTCTGCTCCGACTTTGACAAGCGCGCCCTTATCCTCAAGCACCTCGACCAGATTTCGCGCGAGAACGCAAAGGTTATCATCTTCGTCGGCACCAAGCGTGTCGCTGATGACCTCACCAAGTTTATGCGCCAGGACGGTTGGCCCGCTCTTGCCATTCACGGTGACAAGCAGCAGGCCGAGCGTGACTGGGTCCTTGCCGAGTTCAAGTCGGGCCGCAGCCCCATTATGCTTGCCACCGATGTCGCCTCGCGTGGTCTTGGTAGGTTCTCGTTCTCTTTACTCATCTCCAGTTTTGCACAACCATCGGCTCTATTAAGGAGGAGCGCAACCCCAGGATTAACCTCAACGAGAATACGTTTTCCACACAGCGCGCAACCGTCCCACACTGCGAGGGCGTGAACTCTGACGGCCGTATCTGACTTGTCGGCGCCGAGGTGACAATTGCCTCTGGTGCTGGCTTGAGTCACCACTTTCTGTTTGCAGCAGATGGCCGTCGACAGTATCGAGATTCACACCCGGGATCGGACCTGCGCGTTCGCACGGCGCCCTGCGTTTCCTGCGCAGGGTAGGCGGCGCGAGTCTTCCATGTTGTGCCTGTTGGCCCTCTGACTCTCGTTTGCAGCACAGCGTTTTTCTCCTCAGGCTTTTCTAATTTGCTTCTCTCGACAGAGTCGGTCGCGTGCAAGACCACCCCGCCCCGTAAGAACAACTGTTGACACTTGTGCTTCCTCTATTTCGACACGCGTCTGAACTTTGCTCACTACCGCAATTTATCTAACAGACGTCAAGGACATCAGGTGAGTTACATTTTAGTTATTATCCTGTTCTCGGCTGACCCCCCAGCTACGTCATCAACTACGACTTCCCCAACAACTGCGAGGACTACATCCACCGTATCGGTCGTACTGGCCGTGCCGGTCGCACGGGTACCTCGTACACTTACTTCACCACCGAGAACTCGAAGCAGGCGCGTGAGCTCCTTGCCATTCTCCGCGAGGCCAAGGCCGAGATCCCCCCTGAGCTCGAGGAGATGGGCCGCTACGGCGGTGGTGGTGGCGGCCGTGGCCGCGGTGGCTTCCGTCGTGGAGGTGGTGGCGGTGGCGGTTTCCGCTCCGGTGCCAACTCGTACGGCGGCGGCTCCGGCGGCGGCTGGGGCGGCAACGGCGGCGGCTCGCGCTGGTAAGCGTCTGACGACGCTCAACTAGGGCGAGTGTAAGTGTACTAGTCTCGCCTGTCCCTCAATCCCCCTGTATCCCTTTGGTCGTCGCGATTCAGTTGGCCTACCCCATCACTCGTTGCTTCTGACCCACCTCGGCACCATGATGCCAGTATAGATTTCGCTCATTCATTCACACCCCACACCATTATGTCTATAGATCAGGGGGTAACATTATTTATTCATGTTGATACCCTGTTTATAGACCCATGTCATGCCAGGCCAACGTTCGCGTGCTGTTACCGTTGCACGCGCACACACCAAGAGGTCTGGACTGACGCAGTGGTGCCGTATCTCGTCCTGATTTGATAAGTCGTTCCGTGTCGCTATGCAGTTCCGAGTAAACGAGAGAGTAATTGAGCGGTGGTGGAGGTGGAGTGTGGTGAATTGAGCATGACATCAGCGCCGCTTAATCTTGGTGTGCTCAAGGAGACAGCCCACCTTGCTGCTGGATAAATAACGTTGCATTAACCCACTCGTCACTAACACTTTGCATCTACCCACACGTCTCCAACATGCGCGTAGAACCACTGACAGCGACCTCGCCGTACCTCGACCCGGCGGCGGACGTGCTGACTGAGACGTTCTCCAACGAGTACATCTCCAAAGCGCTCCTCAAAGACGCTCCCAACGCCGACGAGATTGCGTACCGCCGCTACCGGCACACGGTGACACACGCGGTGCTGGACCTCGACTCGTGGGTCGCTATAGACGACTCGAAGACCACCGAGGGCGATGCACACACCGTCGCGGGCTTGATGCTCGTGAAGCCTCCTGGCATCGACATGACCAAGACGTGAGTCGGCACGCCGGATGCCCGAGACACGTGAAGCTGACAGCAAGGCCAAACGTCGAGACGGAGCACAAGCGCGCACTCCAGGTCATTGCGCCTGCCGAAGTGCTCGAGGGTGTGCGCGAGGTATGTCCCACCGCCCGGCCGTAACCCCGAGGTCTAGACTCAGAGCTGCGGATGCTGACCCTTGCAGTTGACAGACCTCGAGACGCGCCTCGAACACGAGACGTGGGGCCCGACGGGCCTCAACGACATCTACTTTCTCCACTTTCTGTGCACCTCGGCCGCGGCGCGCGGTAAGGGCGCAGGCCACGCTCTGCTCGCGCCGCTGCTCGAAAAGGTCGAGAAGGAGGGAGTCGAGATTGGGCTCATTACCCACACCGAGGAGAACGTGAGTCTTGAGAGAAGGACACTCGGGGTAAAGTGACATTGCCTTGAATACTGTGCTGCGTCTGGAGATGAGGCTAACGGTCAGGTCCGCTACTACGAGCGGTACGGCTTCCGCGTCCGTGTCACGATGATGGACGAGACGCTCCGCGGAGTCCCGATGTACTACTGGTCGATGAGCAAGCCGTAGCGCGCAAGACTGCGTCTTCGAGATCAAACAGCAAGCAGGGCGAGTTGTAAATGAAACATGCAATGGCACAAGAAAAGCTCTGGGACCCCTTGGTACTCACAAGCACGACACTGATAGCAACTGACCGTAGGCGACCACACTGCAGAGTACTTTGGCGTGTCGCCCAACTGTCCCAAGCTCCTCCCTTCCACTTCGAATCAATCTCCCTGGCCTCGCTCAGCGTCACGGAGCGGACGCCGACGACCTTGTCGTCTTGGTTTCATCGTATAACGGTTAGTACATAAGATTCTGAAGACCGATCCCTCAACGGCGCGCTTCGTTCTTGTAATCTGGGTTCGATTCCCAGTGGGACCTGGAACATGCCTAGCATCAGCTGTTCAAAGAACAGCAGCTCTCTTTTTGGATGAGGAGAGAGAGGCAGGGAGGAGACGAGACGGCTCGCGGTGGGTAGGCCAACCGGGCGAGGGAAGACTTGTCGAGCAAAGATGGAGCTGCAGCGCCATGTCCGGAGTAGAGTAAACTAGCCGCATCTGACCAAGTCCTAGCTCGCTTGCTGAACAACGCTGTACGCACAGAAACGTGTGCGGTCGCGAGCAAGGAACTCTCGCCGCCTCGTCGCTTTCCGCCTTGCGGGCCGGCGTGCACACCAATCAATTGTTTCTTAGTGGATCATCAGGATCCTGCGGATAGAGTCTGGATGTTGCGTGCGCATGCCCTATCCCCCGGCTAGCTGCGGCGGCCGTCCACTGCACGAGTAACGATTACCAGGTATCACTACGACAGACGGGGGCCGGGGACGGAAAACGAGACGGGAGAAGTCAAAGCACGCCCATGAGACACAACTGCCGCAGCGCCACTAGATCCTTCGCGCCATTACCTCTCGCGGCGTCTATCGGGCTCGACGGTACATTCCCGACTCCCTACGCTTCCGGGGTCCGTATTGGCCCGCCACAACAACGTTGTCTGTAAGGGATGTAGCTGTGGCTACCGTGAACGGCCGTGACCAGGTCAGACCTGCCGTGAACGGCCGCGACGAGCAGAGATGACACCGACGACCACGTCAGCTGTCAGTCGCCTACTCGCTGCTGCCCTGCCAAGGCTTTGTAGCTGGTGGACGCGGTCAGCTAGGACCCCGAAGCCTGTCAGTCACGGCCATGCAAGAACACCGATGCAACTTGATGCGTGAGACGTGCGTCCGCAAAGAGCAATGTAAACTCTCAGCATGTGCGACCATGTGCCCACCAACCACAGATATCGGCTGGGCCCTGACATTACCATGTTGGGACGGTGCTAGCGAAGAGTGGGTCTTGGCGTTGTGGAAACGTGTCGTAGTGGAGGGAACCGTCATCCTCTCGTCTATACCGCGATTGTAGGCTAGGTCGCGGAGAGTGCCTGGCTTATCTCAGTGATCTCACACGTGCGGCATCTAGCTCGGTCGTCGCGCTTGAGAAGTCACGGCGCGAGGCCAAGCGGTTCCACGGCATCCAACGCGGCATGCACCTTCCTCTAACTGCAACCCGCGGCATGCTGGGACAGCCAAGGGCCCACTCTGGCACGGATTCAAGCGAACGCACACTCGCGACGAGTGGCTGGCTGAATGCTGGAAAACATGTCATGTGGCCGGTAGCCGGCCAACCCCATCGGCCACAGCTCGCTCGCCCATCGTGGGTCCATCGCATACATGCTTCCTTTGTCACCAGGATCCTGCGTGATCGCGAAGCAGTGATAAAGGCGCTGCAAATAGAACGAAGTCATCGTCCCCACCTCGACTGGAAACACCTCCCGGTACCAACTACATTCCTTACAAGCCGACTCTCGGTCAATTGATAGTAAAACGTGGGTTGGGACTCAAAATCTGATCTGACCATCAGCATGGTCCCTTCTACCGTCCTCGTCACTGTGCTCGCTGCCATCGGCGGCGTGTCGGCCCTCCCCACCCTCGAGGAGCGCACCGACACCCAGGTCGCCGTGTCTTCCGACCCCACCTCGAGGCGGAACCCGCTCAACCTCAAGCAGTACGAGCCCATCAAGGAGATCCAGCTCGGCCCGCGCCCGTTCTACCTTGTTGACAACATGAAGGATTCGGAGCTCAAGCGCAAGCTCGTAAAGTGCGAGAACAAGAAGTCCAAGGCCACCACCTTTTCGCTTGCCCACCGTGGCGGCGGAACTCTCCAGCTGCCCGAGCACACCCTCGAGTCGAACCTGGCCGGTGCCCGCATGGGCGCCGGTGTCCTCGAGTGCGACGTCGCATTCACCAAGGACCGCCAGCTCGTCTGCCGTCACTCGCAGTGCGACCTCCACACCACCACCAACGTCGTTACCATCCCCGAGCTCAACGCCAAGTGTACCGTCCCCTTCCAGGCTGCCAACGGCACCACGGCCGCCAAGGCCAAGTGCTGCACTTCGGACTTTACCCTGGCCGAGATCCAGTCGCTTTGCGGCAAGATGGACTCGTCCAACTCGTCCGCCACCACCCCCGAGGCCTACCTGGGCGGCATCGTGGACTGGCGCACCTCCCTCTACAACCAGTGCGGCACCCTCCTCTCGCTCAAGGAGCACATTGAGCTTACGGAGCGCCTCGGCCTCGAGCACACCCCCGAGCTCAAGACCCCCGAGGTTGCCATGCCGTTCCAGGGCGACTACACGCAGGAGAAGTACGCGCAGCAGCTCGTCGACGAGTACCGCGACATGGGCGTCAACTTTAAGAAGGTCTGGGCCCAGTCGTTCCTCTACGACGACGTCATCTACTGGCTCAAGGCCGACCCCAAGTTTGGCAAGCAGGCCATGTACCTCGACAGCAACGCCCCCACCGCGGCCAGCCTGCCCAACGCGACCGCTGCGCTCAAAAAGTACAAGCAGGACGGCGTCAACTACATTGCGCCCCCGATCCAGTACCTCCTCACCACCAAGGACGGCGAGATTGTGCCCTCCGAGTACGCCAACGAGGCCAACAAGCAGGGCCTCGGCATCGTCACCTGGTCGCTCGAGCGTTCCGGTCCCCTCGCCGCCGCGGCCAAGAAGAAGGACTCGTACGTCTCGACGTACGCCGACGCCATCACCCGCGACGGCGACATGTACACTATCGTCGACGTCCTCGCGCGCAAAGTCGGCGTCCGCAAGTTGTTCTCCGACTGGTCCGCCACCACCACCTACTACGCCAACTGCATGGGCTTCAAGTAAGGCATAGAAGGACACTATAGAGTAGAAAAGTTCAGTTCCGGGTAATGGTGAAGATGAAGTTGTGTTCATCCGCGCCTGAACCTGTCTGGGTTGGCCGAAGACGAGGCACTGTGGAAGCAGAAGACTCATGGAGTGAGGGTGCATGAAAGACGCGGCCCAATCTAGCCATGCTCTTGAGGCGGACAGACCTTGTGAATGGAAGCGCGCGGTACACCACAACGCATCGGCCAGTCGTACCATGCCAAGCCTTTGAGTATCGGCCATCTTGACCCTGCAGCAGGTTCGCCCGTTCACCAAGTCAGCATAGGTGAGACTGTTGCCGCGTTAGTCGCCATGCAATCATTTATAATCTCATCATAACTATGGAAAGGAGGGAATATGCAAACTACAACCAGCATCGGTCGGTCGGTATCTATCTGCCACGGCATGGACAGGGCCAGGTCTGGCGCGCGTGCATGGCAGCAGCGGCAAGGTTACAAGGGGAGGCGGCGTGGCCGGTCCAGGCAGAGCGGAACGTAGCTGTCTATATCAAACAAATGGAAGCTTTGGGGGCGAGGAGGCTGTTCTGGCCGAGCTCAAGAGACGCTTAGAAGAGGCACGCGCCGAGGTCGAAGCAGAGGAGGGCAGCACACATGGCGGCTGTCGGGTCAGTATAGATCTGAGAGTCGAGGGGGTAGCAATCTCTGGATCGCTTCAGCTTACTCACCGCAACATCCAGCTCCGGCGGCGGCACCACCACCACCGCCCGAAGGGCGCTGCTGCTGGACAATGATGGGCTGCTGCTGGCCGTAGCTCATGCCGGGGTTGGCACTGAGAGTCAGCATGTTCCTTCGTTTGTCGTTACTGCGTGAGAAGAGGACGCCGACGGCCGTGTCTCTGGCGGCAGGACGTTGTGTCATCCATGCCCGTCCAGATCGCTGGCCAACGCCCGCATGTCCGCTCCACCAGGCGCTTGGTCAATCGCCGCACACAGCAAGTGGGGGCACCAAAGCTCTATGAGCTGCGCTCACTTCTGTACTTCTGCCCACAGGCCACGGCCTCCGCATCGGCCCTTCCTCCCACTACAATCCACTCACCCGTATTGCGGCTGCCCGTAACCACCGCCGCCGTGTTGCGACTGTCCGTATCCTCCGCCGTACTGAGGCTGCTGTTGCTGCCATCCCTGTGGCTGTAATCTCAGACTGTGCCTCGGGTCACCGGATCGCGCTCAAGTGAAAGAGGGAGCGTGCAGTAGACTCACCATCTGCGCTGTGGGATACCACTTTCCATCAGAGGCCTGATAATGGTTGGGCTGCGGGCTGTTCATTGAGGTAGTTGGTCAAGGAGTGAGGAGAGGAGTTGTAGAGAGTTGTTGCAGTGGTGAGAAGAAGAAGATGGTGATGATGGTAAGAGAGCAATGGGGGGTGGCTGCCCTTTTTGATTCCGTGGGCCGAGGCTCGTTTTGGGTGGCAAAACAGAGACGTGCCTGGACGAGGCTGGCTGGCTGTGGCTGGACGGCTAATCCCCCTGCTAATCCCCCAGTGGTACAAGATATCAATCCCTCACTCGATCCATTACAAAGGTAATGTAAATGCTGTGCTGTGCTCGCACGACGTCAGAACTGACACGACACGACGACTTCGGTGACCGAGATGGTTCGAGATGCGTCGTCGCTCTGGTTCAGAAAAAGAAGACGCATCGTCATCACCTCCCATTCCCGCCATTGCAGAGACTGAGACCGCAACCTGGAACTCCGATCGCACTCGACGACGACGACGAGGGGACATGGACATGCTGTGCTGGCAGAGCCGCGGACCCGTGGAGACACGGAGATAGGGAGAATTGCCGCTGGTCAGTGATTGGGCAGCGAACATGACACCAGTGCTGTTGCAGCAGCAGAGTCATGCCCCCTCATATCCCTCCCAGCACAGCGCGCAGTATGGGCCCAGTGCGCAGCCTACGTCTGTGGCACCCAGAAATAGACATATGAGCACTCCCAAACTGACCATCTGGCAAGCGGCTTCATCAGATGATCATGAGGCAGGAGTCGTCTCTCTCTCGCTAATACTGTGCTGCAGACATCATCTCATGGCTACTCGTACGGCTTCCATGCTGCCGCGCTTTCGTGCTTCCCTGCTGCCGCGCCAGCGATGCGCCCAAACACGACACACTCGAGCAGGCTCGATCCGCCCAGGCGGTTGTCTCCGTGCAGGCCGCCCGTGACTTCGCCAGCGGCGTACAGGCCATCAATGCCAGCGGCGACCTTGGCTCCCGTGTCGATAGAGACGCCGCCCATGGTGAAATGGGTCACAGGCGTGATCTGCCCCACGCACACCTCGGCATCTGCGTGCTCTCCAGGCTTGAGGGTCCAGTGGCCAAACTTCTGCCTGCCGAGCGGGTCGTGGCCCGCAGCGACGGCGGCAGCGTACTCGTTGACGCTCCGCTGCGTCGTCTCGTCCAGCTCGGAGAGCTTGACACGCTGCATGAGGCCCTTCCAGACGTAAAAGTCGATGTGGGACGCCGCGGCAGCACATGCGCCCGGGTCGAGAAGGAGGCGGACGTCCCACAGGGCTGGATCGTCGTTGGCCGGCGGCGCCTCCATGATAGCCTCAGACACGACCTTGCGCGTGGCGAGCTCGTTTACGAACCGCTTGCCGTTGCGCAGCAGGATGCCTCCCTCGCCGCGAAGCGCCTCGGCAGCGAGGAACTTTACGCCTGCACGGACGTCGTTGGGGTCGACGAAACCCGTTGGGTGGATTTGCACCGCATCCATGTCGACAAGCGGCGCACCGAGCCCCTCGAGGAGCTCGTGGGCAGTGGCAGGGGACTGTGCGTTCGTGGAGGGGAACGCCGCGAGGTCGGGGCGGTACTTGCGCAGCAAAGGCGAGTTTGCGAACCCGCCCGTTGCGACAACCACAGCGCGGGCCCTCAGTTTGGGTGTCCAGCTCTCGCCGTGTGCTCGGGCGGCGTTGCTGGAGCACGTAACGGCCTGCACAGCCCCGCCGTCAACGTGCAGATCGGTCACATCCATGTCTGTCCAGAGGGTAAAGTTGTCGTTCGCCTTGAGTTTAGCGAGGAGAGTGTTTACGATCGCGGCACCGGGGGGGGTGCGCGATGAGGGACGGTGCGTGCGGGCGGCGCTGTGTCCGCCGAGCGCCGCGACGGTGGACAGGTCGACTCCAGCAGCAGTGAGAAAGTCGATGGCGTCCGCCGACCGCTCCGTGAGCGTGCGCACAAGGGCGGCGCGGTCGACGTGTGTGTTGTCAGAGTACCGTTTTCCCGCAGAACGAATCGTGTCCGAGGCAAAAAGCTCGACGCTGTCGCCGGGGGGTTGGAACGGCGTCGGCACGCCATTGATTCCAGAGCTGGCCTTGATCGAGTTTCCACCAGGCTTGGGCGCGCGCTCCACCATGTGAACGCGGGCGCCGGCTGCGAGTGCCTCGTACGCCGCAGACAGCCCTGCGAGGCCAGCACCAATGACGACCACTGGAGGTGGGCCGTGTATGACGACGGCGCTTGGGAGAGTACCGCTGGAATAAGACCCCATCGGCCGGGACCCAGGCATTGGTGGCCGAGCCAGCGACCGCGTGTAAGCCTGACGGCTAGATGCGAACATGGCGAGGACGAGGAATAGGAGAGCGGATAGTGTGTAAGGGAGAGCTCGTCTGGACATGGGAGGATGGGTCAGTGAGATAGAGAACTAGAGCAAGATGTCCCCAGTGGCGATCTGACAGCAAGCCGCAGCGAGAGTGTCTTCCGACCGTTCACTACCAGGTTCCTTATTGTTCCACGCCGCTGACTTTGTGGCTTCGGAAGGGGCCGGTGGTTAGTCACCACATTGGACGGTTCTCCAGTCGACGCTCTGGGTACCGGAGCATGATCATTTCCCAAGGCCGCTGATGCAATCCATGTATGACCAAGTATACATGCGAGTCGGTTGTACCCGTCCAGAAGTTGACACTTGTCAATTGTCAAGAAGTCAAATCTGTGAGAGCGGCGTGGCAGATTGCCTCTTACACTCGGTGTGATGGAGCAAATGCCTGGGAATCAGCAACCACTGAGAGAAAGCGAACCTTGGAGACCTTTGTGTTTGGAGGTTAGCTAGCCTTTCTCGTCAACCTCTTATTGTTCACTGCGGACCACCAGCATGCTGGGCGATCATAGCCACAAAAAAAGAAAGAAATAACCTAGATAATCGGAGAAAATATACACCCGGACACCGAAAAAAAATCTCCCAAGCCTGAGTCGAACAGGCGACCGACGGATTCCTGAGCCGGAATTTTATTGTAGAATAACCATTACAGTCCGGCGCTCTACCAACTGAGCTATTGAGAGCCTTGTTCATTGTTAATTTGGGCATGTGAGGACGAGATCGATAGGCGCCGGAGGAGCTACCGAGCAGCGACATGTCCGAGGTCGAGGTCGTCACGCAGGCCCTCTGGCCAATGAACAAAAGGCCGTCTCATGCAGTCCGGATAGGGGCTACGACAGTTCACTCCGAGATCACAGCATAGCACACGCAGCTACTCCGGGCCGCCGATGACGGGGATAGCGTCGGAGTGGGTTCACGGCGGACGTACCACGTCATCCGGGCTTCTGGTTCGGAACATGTCAACAGTGCAGCAGGTGAGATGGGTGCCTCCGCAGCCTGGGACCCCCGTGAGCACGCCCTCGGACACGGGGGACCCCATTCCCCCGATGCCTCGCACCGGCTGCAAATGCGATCAGAACGGGGCTGCCGATCGCGGACATGCTTTTGGGCGGGTTTGATTTGTTTATCCGAATTGATTGCGCTCAGCAGAGGATGAGGCGGTGGGTTCTCATTGGCCTGCTGTCGACGACCCACTGGGTGCCCCACAACACGCATCAAAGTTTATCCTCACCCGATGTCGGGGGGGAGGGGAAACAAGATCAGAATCTCTCTCTCAGCTTCCAGGGCAGCATGCCACGCCAGGGGAGATGGCTCATTGGGCGCCTGGCTCCATGTCCCAATTGCCCATTCCGTGGCATGTGTGATAACCGGAAGACAGCCGGAGTGCCGTGGGTGCCCCATCGCCGCGCCGTCGCATCGCCGTGCCCGTGCTTCCTGGCTGGTGCCATACGTGATTGCTGCAAGACAATGGGACAGAAATCCCAAATGCCACACACTGCTGTTCCTTTAATCACAGTCAGTCTTCTGCCCGCAGTGTCGTCTGCTTCCACAACAGAGAGTGGACGGTTTACCCACGGCTCAAGGCCACGGCCAAAGGTCCACGGGCTTTGCACTGTCCAGATTGCCCGGCGGCGCCAGGAAGATGACGGACCCCCCACCATCTGTCTTGGGCAGCAGTCCGGGGAAGGTGGCAGTCAGTCTGCGTCGCCGCTGCAGCGTTGGTCTTGGACGTGAACGGGTGCCCGCGGCCCACTACTGCTCAGACCACCGAGAGCACCGTGCCAAACCTGCGACGGCCGCTGGTACCCCGGTTTGTCCGTGCAGACGCAACTGATTAGAATGCATGCTGCTCCCCAGGGCGTGGTGAGTCACCAGCGCACGGCGCTCCGGTGCAGACGTGGAGCATGGAGCACGAGTGGCTTGCCTCGAGGTAGGTGCTGAATGTGCGCGCTTGTGCACGAGGCAGTGGCGAGCAAGGGCGGCGGCGCGTGCAGTGGTTACCGAGCGTCAGAGAGCACGAGCTTGGCACGGGCCCGGATGCCGCATCAGAACCACATGCATGGCACCAGGCAAGCATGAATGAAGTGCCTCGGTCGCACCTCCGCGTACAGCCGGACAACAGCCGAGCGAGAGCACGGGCAGATCCGCTTGTTGATTTCGCGAATAATCGCTAATCAAACATCTCGGGGGGGATGGATGGTCACGGCTACATCCTTGGCTGACATCCTGGTGGCCATGACCGCCAGCGTGAGCTATGACCGGGCTCTCCGAGCCGGGTGGTCTGGCGGGATTCCCTAGCGGCAGCAGCAACAATACGAGTCGTGGCCTTGAGCCGGCCCAAGGCGGGCCACCCGTCCCAGGCTTCGACGAGCATCTGGGGCTCGGTTCCGCTGCCTCGGCGAACAGAACATGACCGACCGACAACAGCAGTACATTCCGCTTGCCGGTACTCACCCGTGGAGGACACCCACCCACCTTCTCCTCTCTGCGTCTGCCCCACGGAGTGGGTACCCGCCGAGGGATCAGTCGCTCATGCGCGGTTCATGCTTGCTTCTGCCACGACGGTCACGGCTCGGCGAAGGCGACTTCGGCTCAACGGTACGCCGTTCGCGACCGGATCAGTTTACTACCGTAGGATACCGGTTACCCAAGCACAATTAGACGATTAGGGATGTTGAACACGTCACGACTGCCGGGCCACGATGAACGCGCCTATGCATGGCGTCTGTTCGGGATAAGTCGGAACGCCCAGTAATGCATGCATGGGGAGTGGGTGACAGGTGACAGTGGCAAAAAGCGTTCTAATCCACGGAAAGACCAGGAGAACACGGGATTACGATAGCCAGCTGAAGCTGGAAGATTAGAGCGATAGAATCAAAGATAGCAAGCAGTAGGCCGTCGTCGTCGCTTGCAAACGGGAGGACTGTGTGCTGTCGCCGAACGGACCCACAGTGATGATGCAGACGCACCCACTATCGCAGCACCGTGGCCGTTGTCCGCCCCGCTTTTCTGGCTCTGGGTCCCTCGGAGAATCTTACCCCGGCCGAGTGCTGGGTGCTGGCTGGCTGGATACGACTCGGAGCGTCCGTGGTGATTGCCGCTTTCCTGGCTGGTTGATTTGAATTCCAGCTTGATTGCATTTGCTGGCCGCGGCGGGGGCGGGGGCGGCAGCAGCACCAGCACCAGCAGCAGCAGCCTGAACAGTGGCAGCGAGGCCAGATCGATCAAGCTTTAGGCGAAGTGGCTGATTGGCTCAAGAGGTCAAGAGGTAGGTGGGTGGGTGGGTGCCTCTGGTTGACGAGTCCTCTGTGTTCTTGCCCGACCGACCGCCCGCCCGCCCGCCCGCCCGCCCTGCCCTTGCGCCATCCCTCCCTGGCCCTAGCCGCTCAGCCAAGCCCCGCCCGGTGACCCCCGGACCCCCGACATCACATCATTTCCATTCACCTCGCATCCAGTACCTGCCGCCTGCGCCTGCGCCTGCACCTGCTGCCTGCTGCCTGCACCATACCGGTCACTGCCACCACCACTGCTGCCGTTGATGGATGGGATGGTGGCTATGCTCTGCCGCTCCCCAATTATTCCACCCCGCCTCGTATAAGTTGCAGCCTCTCAACCTCCCCCGTCCCATCTTTTCTCCCGCTCCGCTCTTTGTTGTCTGTCCCCTCTAAAACTAAAGCAGTTCGCGCGCTCCACTCTCTACCCAGCAAACGCGCACTCTAGATCCCCAAAGGGCCTCGCCCATTAGTTCTCTCATTCCCACCACCTAGATAGCCTCCCCCCCTCACCACCACTCTCCCCACTTTACACACCAGAATGGCGTCTGAGGCTACCACCGCTCCTGTAAGTACTGGCGCCACAGAGATCAGCATCAGCGCATCGCTAGTGCCCATCGCGATCATCGCGATCAGCTCCCCAGCGGTTTCCATTGCCGAGATTGCTCCGTCGCGATCGCGCCGGGCACCTGCCTTCTTATCGGCAGGTTGCGTTGTCAACCTACTGAGTCACAATCTGCCCCAGTCGGCGCGCCTGTCTGCCCGCCTAGCTGGCAGATAGCTACGACTCTCGTATCTCAACAAGATTGGTCCCTCTCCCATTCCATCCACTGAGAGCTCGTTGCTGACATTGTCCTCTTATTCTCCGCTCTCCGCTCCGCTCTCCTCTCCGCTCTCTTCTCCGCTCTCTTCTCCGCCAATCGTCCGCCCCACCCTGTACTCTGCCTGCTCTCCCCCCCCCCCCCCCTCCTCATCACCTCCCTCCCCCCTCATCGTCGTCAACAGCTCCCCCTTGCCGCCCCCCTCGCCACAGCCCGGCACCTCATACTCTACTCCACTAGCCGCTCCACCTAGCCCCGGCGTGACCACCCTCGACACCTCCACCCCTCTCCTCCCCCTCCCCTGCTAGCCATTCTCCTGCGGCAACAACACCTCGTTATATTCATCGCTCCCGCCTCTTGGTCTGACTCGACCCCCGTCCTGCACACACCAGCCACCACCACCACCACCACCAACCCACTACCACCCCGCCATCGCTTCCCTCTGCGCCCGATCCCCGTAGCGTCCCCCGCCGCTCCGGTCCTCCGTCCCCCACCCACCCCCACCTCCTCAGCCCCAAACTTTGAACGGCGGCGGCACCATGCCGCCTATCACTTCGCCGCGCCGCGCGCTGCACGCGCCGCCTGCGCTGGCTCGCCCGATGGCTATCCCTGGTGGCGGCGCCGGCGCCTCTGTCTCAGCTCACGCTCTCGGCACCACTCCCAGCAGCACCGGCACCTCGCCATCCAGCATGGGCTCGTTCACCCGCCCCGCGCCTATTATGGTTGCGCTCGCCGGCTGGCCCGAGCCCGTGTTCGTCCAGCAAGACCGCGACACTTGGGAGAAGCGCCACTCTCGTCCTCCTTCCCCTACTGGCTTCCGCGACGTCCGCGACGGCATTAGTGGCTTCCCTATCCCCTCCTTTGGCCACCAGCAGCAGGTCCGCGAGTTTCGCGACGGCATCTCCACCAGCCTTCCTTCCTTTTCTCACCACCACGGTACACACCCCTCGCGTCTTCCTCCCCTCGGAGCCGAGCGTCGCGATGGCATCGGCGCCGACCTGCCTGTTGCGTCCTCGGCCACCCACCCAGCATACGGCGCTCGCCACGGTACTGCCACCAGCATGGTGCGCAGCACCTCTGGCATGGCCATCGACACCTCTTTGCGTCCCGTTGCCGGCGCCGGCGGCAGTGGCCGCTCGTCCCCTCTCCGCTCGTCGTCTTCGCCCGACGCCTCCCCGCCGCCCCAGCAGCTCGCCCATGCTCACTCAAATTCTATGAGCTCCTCCCACTCGTACTCGGGTAACGCCACACCCGGTTCATCATCAGGTGGCTCGGGGTCACACCCGGCGGCGCCGTCAGCCTCGTCCTCTAGGGATAGGGATGGCGGGGCGGCCTGGCGCCAGCAGCGCAGGAACGTCCATGGCTTCCCGGACCCTCGGTACGGCCCGAATGCCCCTATTATTGGGGGACGGCGCACGGCACTTCGCGTCGCGCCTGCATGGACAAGTGCCGGTAGCAGCGGTGGTGTCGGCAGCACCTCGACGCACAGCGCCAGCCACGGCCACGGCCCCCACGCACACCCTCACGCTCACTCTCACGCCCACTCCCACGGCGCGCAGCCCTACCCGTCGGCGGCTGGTCGTGGCGGCCACGGCCACGGCCACCGTGGTGTTGCGGGCATGACACCGGCACACATCCAGCGTTCTGTCCCCGAGGTCTGGCCGCCGCCCAAGACAATCGTGCAGCCCCCGCATCTCGCGACGGCCGTCTACCCCCGCGACCCCGACAGCCCGTGGATGTGGAGCATGGGCACTCCGTCGACACCGCACACCCCGCACACACCCCGCACCCCGCACACGCCCCACAGCGCGCGCAGCATCTCGCCGATCCCCGCGAGCCCCCGCGAGGAGGATGAGCGCGCGGTTGAGTCTGAGCGCAGGCGCGACGAGCACCCGGGGACAGAAGAGGACAAGAAGCCCATCACCAACGGACACTCGCATGTAAACGGCCGCGAGAGACAACAGTCGAGCGAGCGCAAGTCTGCAGAGCGCATGGACGTTGACGCCGATACCTCATAGCAGTGGCAGTAGTTGATAGTAGTATTTTCTTTCGTAGCTCCGCACGCGCAGCACAGTAGCACAAGCACACCTCAGCAGAGTAATGTCCCGTAGCATCATGTATATTGCACACCCCCAGTCTCCAGCACGCACGGTATGGGCAGAAGCGGGGAGAGGTTGTGTCGCTGGCGAGATCAGATCTGCCACCGTGCCGTTGGCTGCACTGCCACACCACCGCTCCAAGTGTCGTCCCCGCCCAGCCACTGAGACACGCAGGCGGAATGCGAGCAAGCAGGGGCCTGCATGCGGGGTATGCACGCGTGCACGTCGCTTGGCGGAATGCCATGCTGTGGAGCGCCCGCGGTCCCGGAGTAGGTGGTGTTGGTGTACCGGGTGTGTCGTTGTGCCGGTGGGCAGTGCACAAGTAAGCAAGCGCTCTCTCAATCACTGTTGCGGAATGACGTCTGCTGCAAGTCTAGCCAGTTGTCAACATTACGTACGGGTGGAGGCGCGTGGTGGTGGTGCGGGGGCGGGGGCGGGCCCCGCCGCCGACCCGACCACCCAGCTCTGCGCCCGCGCGTGTGCCTGTCCGCGATCCTCGTACGCTCGTCCCTCGTGCGCCGCCTCTGGAATGCATGCTGCTCGACGCCCTCATCAGTTTCACTCGACCGTTCGGCGCCGCAGTCCTGGTCATGGCAGCCGGGCCATGGCAGCCGGTTCTCGCTGGGGCCATGCAGCGCCGACAGGCAGCATCCTGCGGCCTGCGTGGCCTGCGGCTGCAGCTGCATCCGGCACCGGCGCATGCATCTGCTTCCTGTGCCCGCCGCTATCGTCCAAAGCGCGACGACGAATGGCTGGCTTGTCGGCTGGCGTGCGTGCGGGTGGTGGGTGACCATTCAAAGTCAGTCCATCCACTCTCCGGCTCAGAATCGCAATCGCCCTCTCCAAATCTGTGGGGACTTGACAGGCTAGCGCAGGGCGAGATAACCGCCAGAGCTAAAGCTTGCTTGCTTCTTCGGCAGTCGGCAGTCGGCAGCGAGGGCTCGAATCGGACCGACCGAGCGACAACACCAGTACAATACAATCTGCCTGCGTCCCGTTCTCWGMKCTGGRWGWGWCYGTGCTGTTCTGTCCGGTCCGGATAGTCTGCTTCTTCCGGTCGGACGGCCCTCCCGTGGCGCTGTGCGCTCCAGCCGGGCCCAGGGAGATCACTTCGTCCCGCAGGCCTCGGCTCGCGGGCCGACCTTCGTATCACATGCACACACCCACGCCTGCAACAATACACAAGGTGCTTGCGCTGGCTGTCGCTGCTTCTATACGGAATGACATCATCCTAACTACTTGGCCTGGTACGTCTTCCTATCGACCGGGTACGGGTATTAAGGTTTTGGCCCTCGGCGCTCTACACACTATACGTGCGTGAACTGCCTGTACACACAGGTGCTGCACAGAATGCACATCGAGGCCGAGGTTGGGGAGAGAGAGAGGGAGGGTTGCTGATATGCCGTGCGCACGGTTGCGGCCAGTTAACTGGATACGCTCGCACACGCGGCACGCCTAGATGCGTCTGCAAAATGCAGTCGCTTAGTTCTTGTAGTGGTGGACCTCGTCCTTGGTGCGGCCGCGCATGAACTGGGGCTCAGAGCCGGGCTGCTGCGGAGGGTGTCAGCAACGGTACAACTCTTTCGGACATGGACACAAGCGAGACACCGCTGCCAACAAGCCACAACGACCACATGATAAAATCCGGGAAACACAGGGTTTCGGCCGGTGGTACGCCCCACCTTGCCGCCAAAGGAACACGTTGAATTACCCGGAAAACAGCCATCGCGGTGACTGTTTGCCGGCCCTCGGTGTCTCCTTCGGTATCTCGTCGGCATGTACAGCGCAGCTCAAGGGGCTGTCACCGGTACAATTTGCCGGGAGGCGGATTGTGTTTGCTCCACAGCATCACCCAAGGTGGAGTGCAGGATGCACAACAACTGGATCTTCTCACCCCAAGGCGTATTGGAAATGGGGCGTGTGGAGTTGAACGTGGCAGGCGCAGATGGTGGATGCCCAGTTGTTACTCACGTAGATGTCAGTCCAGAACTCCTGGAGACCAGGCATGGGCGACTTCTTGGCCTCCTCGACGGCGGTGTTGACCTCGTCCTTGGCCTTCTTGTCGAGGGCCTTGAGGGTGGCCTCGTCGGCAACTCCCCAGTCAAGAATGTACTTCTTGATGCCAGCAATGGGGTCGTGGGTCGAGCGCATCTGCTGGACCTCGTCACGGGTACGGTAGGTGGTTCCGGGGTCGGACATGCTGATGGAGTTAGCAAGACGTCACCAGCTAATCAGGTGCGCGGGCACATCCGGTTCTCGGCGGAGCAGAGTCACTCCGCACATTGCCGCACATTTCCACCTCCTATCGGCGCCAGGCACCGAGGGCTTGGGAAAGTGGGCCTTTCTGGATGTACCAGGCGCATGTAGCGACACGCTCTCAAAGAGACCGCGATTACCCAACACTGCCACTCGGGCTGGCACCAACGTCCACAATCCACACAGCACTGAAACACTCACGAGTGGCCACCGTAGCGGTAGGTAACAAACTCGACGAGGAGGGGACCCTTGCCGGACTCGGTCCACTCCTTGGCGAACTGCGAGGCCTTCTTAACGGCAAGAATGTCCATGCCGTTGACCTGGATACCAGCAATCTGGTCACCACGGGTAAAGTACTGGGTGTTCTGCGACGAACGCTCAGCCGAGGTACCCATGCCGTACTTGTTGTTCTCGCAGACGAAGACGCAAGGGATGTTCCAGAGCTTGGCCATGTTGTAGGCCTCGAAGACCTGGCCCTGGTTGGAGGCACCGTCACCGTAGAGGGCGAAGGTGGTGTTCTTGGTCTTGAGGTACTTCTGGGCAAAGGCGATACCGGCGCCCATGGGGACCTGGGCACCGACGATACCGTTACCACCGAAGAAGGTGGGGGTGAAGATGTGCATCGAGCCACCCTTGCCCTGCGACATACCGGCCTCGCGACCTGGGGGTTAGTCGAGCTGATACACAGTTGGGTAGCAGACACTCACCCATAAGCTCAGCGATAACACCCTTGATGGTGCCGCCACGGAGAACGGCAAAGGTGTGGCAGCGGTACGAGGTGATGACCTTGTCCTCGGGGGTCATGGCAGCCTCCATGCCGACCGAGACGGCCTCCTGACCGATGGCAAGGTGGCAGAAACCACGGATGAGCTTCTGCTTGTAGAGGGCGTCGGCGGCCTGCTCCATCTTGCGCATGGTGGTCTACAGTCAGCGGTGCTCGGGCGGCGGTGCTTGTGCGGGTCTGCTTCTCCGGTCACAGTGCTTCAGATGGAATGGTAAGCCCATGGCCACCGTGTGTGTTCATTGTGACACGGCGCGCATCTCCGGGCCCCCGATCTCCACATCTGAGCTGCAGCGGGGAATGCGGCAGTGGACGCAATGTATGCCGCCGGATAGAGGAGGGGACAATGCGTCCGATTCGCCGATATGCAACTCCGTAGATAAACCACGGTATCGGCATTTCTGTCGTTCCTGATATGCTGCTACTCACCATCTGGTCGTACATCCAGATGAGCTCATCCTTGGTCACGTCGACGGTGAGCTCGGGGGCCTCGCAGCGGTAGGCGTGGAACGACTCGTCGTGAAGACGGATGGGGAACTGTTGTGGGTGTCAGTGGTGAGAATTTGGCTGGCTGGTAGCGAAGCGAAAACGGGGCAAGGGGTGGGTTGGGGGACCAGGCTGCCCTGGGTCCGCCAACATCCGCCGCGCCCATTGCTTGGCTGCTGCTCGCTGTTCTAGATACGTACCGACTTGTCGGTCTCGGCGGGGACGGTACCGTGGGGCTCGCTCTTGTCGGCGTCGGTCTGGAGACCGCGCGAGAAGACGGCGAGGCGGGGCTGTGGGATGTCAGCGATGTGAGTCTGGGGGAGGGGCAGTTGCCGGCGGCAGTTGTTTGCTAGTGCGTCGTGGCAAGAAGGCGGCGGTGCGGTGACACTCACGGTGCGGCGGATGGCACGCAGGCTCTGCACGCGGATGGCGGCGGGCAGCATGATGTAGATGGAGTAGTTGGTGAGGAGGAGGAGGGGGTATGAACGAGAAAAGTTGTTGACAGTGTCTTGCTCTAGTAGCAGCCGCGAGCAATCACGAGGTAGCGAGGGTGGGTGGTCATGCGGCGGCAAGGGAGAGAGAGCAGAGCTCCTGCCTGGGGGAAGGGAAGGCGGCACGCCGCGCTGAGCCGCGTTTGCCACTGTTCAAGCCAGCGTAGGCCAGCCAGCGGAGCGTTTGGATCCGCCCCACTTTGGTGCAGCCCCACTAACTGACCACAAAACACGTGGTATTTTCCGTCTTTATTATTTTCTTTTACAATTCTTTCCATTTAATCCGCCAGTCACAAAGAGTGGGCCGGGCCGGCGGTAGTTGCCTCGCCTGCCTGGCCTGTGAGCGGCAACGGAACCCACGGGCAGCGTGGCACTTTTATTTCGAACAACGGAGAGCCGTCAATGTGGTTTCGTTGCACTCCTTTTTTTTCGATTTCCACAACACCCCCGTACAGCCAGTGGAACCACGCCCATCCTTCACTGCCCATATCAAGGTGGGGCCACTCACGTCGTCCCCTCCATTCTCCATGCACGGGACTGTGTCACTAACGCGCGGCCCTCGCCACGCACCTCCACCCAGGTGGGCGGCGTCCTGCAAATACCCCTCTCGATCCTAATCCGATACAACCCCGGTCACTAAACACTTGACGCCGACTATCTCTGTCGTCGGGCTCCGGGTCATGTTCGGAGAAAACAACACTCACACTCTCACCAATCAGCTGCAGCTGCGGCTTAAAGACACGCTTGATTTCATTCCTATCGGGATGCTAGCAAACTAAACTGGCTCCTGTCATGTGGGCGCACTGTGGCTTCGGTTTTCCATTCTTGCTTTCATTCCAACCATCTTGCAATCTTCAATCTCCTGCTCGTTTCCGGGAATCCCTTATTTCCACTCGCCGAGCATCAAGCCCACTGCTCTTACCCTCGCCCCGGAAGCCAGCTCGTCGACATCCCGGTAGCACGTCCGTCACCGGGCAGCCTCACCGGGAACGGCAACGCATCGAGCTCGCCACCGGACGGCAGGCCGGCATTAACAGCCCACCTAGCGCCAGGTGTCCGTCTCGGTGTACGAGCCGGAGCAGCTCGACGGTACAGTGTACTGACGGTTGGAGCCCGACTCCCACGTGACTGCGCCGCTGGACGCAACGTTGATATACTTGTACTCGAACGTCGTGCCCGGGGCCAGGCTGAGGTCGACGTACCAGAGGTGGTTTGACGATGTGTAGGCAGACGCCGAGAGCGCAATGGCCTTGGAGGTGTCCCAGTTGCCGAGCTGCGAGATCGAGCCCACAAGCTTGACAGTCTGGCCGTAGGCGGTAGTCACGTACTCGTTGAAGCGGACAGTGACCGCCGAGCACGTGCCGCCGGTGCTGGACGCGGTGGGGCACGTCGTGGTGGCGGTGGCGGTAGCAGTAATAGAAGCACCGTGGCCCGTCAGAGTGCTCGGGAAGCTGGTAGACGTGGCCGAAGTGTACGAGCCGCTGACAGAGATGGCCGAGCAGGTGGACGGGAGAGTGGCACAGCCTCCGATCCACGAAGGTGGGAGCACACCGTTCCGGCGGTCGTTGGCGGAGAGCAGCGCGGCGTAGCTCCAGGTCAGGTCCGACGCAGAAGTAGGGGCACCAGTCGCGCGGAGAAACTGCTCAGCAAGCGCGCCGCCCGAGGGAGTGTAGGTCGCGACAATGTTGACATAGCCGTCCGCGTACGCCTGCACAGCGTTGACAATCTCGGTGTAGGTGGTCGAGCCAGACGCGTACGTGCCAGCCGTGACGCCAGAGACGAGGTCGGTGAAGAACGAGAGCGACACAGACGTGACGGTAATCGAGTCCTGCTTCTTCCACGTGAGGATCGCGTCATACAGCTGCTCGGCAGCGGCGAGCGTGGTGAGGTACCAGGGATTGCCGTTGTAGTAGGTGTCCTCGGCGTAGCGGCCGACGGCGCACGCGACGCCGGTGCCCTTGCCCGCGTTGATGCTGTAGATTGAGCGGAACGAGTCGGTGACCGACTTGTGGTTGGCCAGCGCGCGGTCCGAGCACGGCTGGAACGTGTTGGCGTCGCAGCCGGCGCTGATGTCAAAGTTGTGGATCGACGTCAGGATAGAGTTGGCGTCCTTGCCAGTGCGGCCAGTGCCCAGATTGATGTTGGACACGACGTAGCCGCCCGTGTTCCAGTACGACTGGAGGAAGCAGAGGATCTGCGGCGCGACGGTCGTGCACGCGCTGCAGGACGTGCCGAGCGCGGTGGCCAGCTTGGCACCCTCGACCAGCGCGCGGTGCTGCGCCGCTGTCGTGAAGAACGACGAGCCGTTCAGCTCCTCCCAAAGATCAAAGCCCGTGCTGTTCCAGTACTGCGCAGTGTACGCAAGGTCGTTCTTGATGACGGGCCACACGACGGCGTTGGCGGTAGAAGTGTAGCCGTTCGCAACGAGCCACTTGGCGTACGCGATCATGGCGACCGCGCGCAGGGCCGGGCCATCGCGCTGCGGGCGGCCCCAGCCGCCAGTGAACGCCTTCTTGTCGACCATAAACTTGGGCTCACCGAGACCAGAGCCGTCCGAGAAGCCGCCAGAGGGGTTCGAAACGCCCTGCAGGTACGCCTGCGAGGCAATGTAGTTGTGGATCTCTGTCTGGAGAGTCGAGTTGTAGCCGCCCGAAGTGAACATGTCCACAAGCTGCTTGAACACGAGCGCAGAGTCACGCGTCCACGTGTACCAGTCTGCCGTCAGCCATGATAACATGTAGTGAGGCTACAACCGCCGTCGGCTGGGAGTCCCCATAAAACACAGCTACTCACAGTCAGGGTTAGACTTGCTGGGCGACGCGACAACGATACCCGAAACCGCACCGGACACTGCGCAGCCGTCGGCACCAATGTTGCAGAGCAGGCGGGTGCGGGCGTAGGGCACCTCCGTCGCGAGGTACGACGCCGCGTCGCGCTTGGCGATGCGGTGCGGCTCGGCCTGGCCAGTCGCCGGACGAGCGGACACGCCGTTGACCGCAGCGGCGAGGACGAGGAAGAGCTTGACGAGGCCCTTCATTGTAAGACGAGATGGAGGAGGAAAGTCTAGTGATAGGAGTGAAGAGGGATGGATGAAACCTTTCTCGCTATTCTAAAAGTCTAGTGAGTGTGGACCACGAGGTGCGTTGGTTGGGCGACCTCCTGGACGTTAGTCTGGTGCCTTTAATAGACATGAGAGGACCCCCTACACAAGCACGGCATGCATTGTGTGATGCCCCGTTGAACGATGATGGATAGAGACCCCACTGCGGTAGACTTACATCCAGAACATCCACAAAACCGCCCGCAACACCATCTCCAGGTCACAGACGCGAACGAATGACGCAACAGCACTTGCCGCCGGTGCCACACCGAGGGCCCCGAGATTCCACCTTGCTTCCGACAGCCTAAAGCTGTCGGCAGTGCTTCCATTCCGACTGTTGCCTTCCAAGGCGCTGGACTCCACCGTCAAACTCCAGAGGGCTAAGTTGTCCGGATCTGTGGGGAAAGGAGACGCAGACATGGTGATATGCGTTGCGTCTGGGGAGTGGGCAACACAGCGAGCCGCAGAGAATCCACAGTCCAGACCCACTCCTACTTTGTCGGTGCTTGGCGGCCGGGCTGTTGAGCCTCCGAAATAGATCCAAAGCAGAAACCATACACTACGAGACACCAGTCACGCGCAAGCAACAGTCAGCCACTCTCACAACAATCAACCACTCTCTCGCGTGACTATTTTGAGAATGGCTCGACTAGCGCCACGGCACCCCTCGTCGCGTCCGATCGCCCGTCTCAGACAGCGTCAGAACGCGTTTTGGCTCGAACTTTGGCTGGCACCTTTAGCACATTTCAATCAGCACTCGGGTTGAAACCAGGAACGCGTGAATGAAGACTGCGGCCGCGCCTGGGGCTCTCGGCGCCTCGGCATTGTGCATCGGTTCGGTGCTTCGCCGATGGCAGTTCTCGTCTGCATGGTGACGGTACCTCATGCCTGGGCGCAGGAGGCCCCGTACGGCAGCGCGGTACACGGGCCGCTCGGACCCCAGGGCCTCGCTCGAGGACCCCGATTCCAGCTCGGGGCAGCCCCGACAGAACCATGATAACTCGTGTTCAGGTACATGTGGTCTGGATTGTCCCTCCTCCCATCCATGAACTGCGAGAGTTATGGAGGGGGCTCACCGCTCTGGAAACTGCGCAAACTCACTTCAAATCTGAAGAATATAATGGTCGCCCCCTACGACAGGCCGCGGACGTCAGGTGTCCCTCGTTGTCGGGCGTGTGACGCGTAGGTCCGCAAATGACATGTGGTTCAAGTCACAGGATCGCAGGAAGTGGTCGTAGCATGCACAGCGGGAATGGCCGTGCCCGCAAGGACGGACCGACGCCGAGGGTTGTTTAACTGACTCCGTCGTAAAACTCCTAGCTAACCGGTATGGCGAGCATGGCCACCAGAAGTGCCACAGGCAACTATATCTACACAAGTACAAACGTCAATGTCGGGGCGAGGGGGCCGAGGGGCTGCAATGGAGGCGCTTCCTGCCTCTTGGGGTGCGAACGAGTGACAAAGCGTGAAAGGAGCTTGCGCTTGCACACGAGGAGACCCGTCGAGAGAACGAGTTGAGGTGCGTGGACAGAGGAGAGTCGGTGCTGAGAAGGTTTGCATGCTTTGAGGCGGCGGAAACGGGTTTGAGGCGGGGAAAACGACAGACAACGACTCTGTCGAATACAATAGTCGGGACAGGACTTCAACGACGCTACTCAGTCTTCATATCAGTTTGTCGCTCGTGTACTGCTATCACACACCACTCACAGGGCCGCCCAAAGACAAAGTCTGCTCCCCTCTCCAGCTCAACCGTGCGGCTCGAAAGGTTGTACTGCGTGGCATATTCTTCGACAGTGAGGACTTGAAACTTGAACGGCGCACAGTCGCCATGGGGTGGTTGGGCGATACGTTCTGCCCACTTGTTCGCAAGCGAATCGGCCGCAGTGTGGGAAGGATGTGACTGGGCCGGGGTGGAGATCACATCGAGTCCGACAAAGAGGATTGTCACAGGGGTGTCGGACGGGGAGTGGATGTCCAGTTTCATAAAAACATCCTCACAGAGGACATCCACGAAGGTGGAGTCAATGGGATGTCTGCCGGCAACGAGATGGATAACGAGAGTGTCCATTCCGAGGAAGAGCATTGGCATATCGCGGGAGTGGCCGGCGCCGTTGTGTTGTAGGGCGAGCACGATCTTGGGGGCCTCGATCTCTGCGGCCGACCTCTGCGAGAACGGGGACCCGAAGTCGAAAATCACTGCCTCTGTAGGAACTTTTCGACGAAGACTATAAGCAGCACATGAGCCAACAAGGTGGCGGATCATGGCCGGCTTGAGCGCACTTGGGAGACTTTCAGAATTCGGGTACGGACAGTTGTCCAGAAGGTGCGGGGTCGGTGCCAGATCGATAACGGTAGTGTCTGCAAACACCTCGGACCAAGAGTGTTCACCGACAAGTTCCTGCGGAGGGATGTCCCACCAACGACCAGGGCTTGGAAGACCTGGAACACCTCCTTTGGCTGTGGAAACACTGAGCATAGGCGGCCTGCCACTGCTCACGTGGACCTCGATGGCGATGTGCTCGTAAGGCGGGGCGAGACGGGCACGGAGTGAGGTGCAAGTGCTGCGGAGCTTGCGGCGAGCGGTACGGTCGTACGAGGCAACCATATCGATGAGGTGAGGGAACATGCGATGATCGAATGCGACAGTCGGCGGTTCTTGCGCGACTGGCTTGCCGCAGCTCGAGTTCTTGCGCAGCATTAGACGTGAGGTGGTTGGCTGGGCAAGTGGGAGAGAATGTCTGTGGTGGTGAGGAAGAGGTAAAACTAGGATGGCGTGAAAGGTATATGATGGTGGGAAAGAGAAATCGGGGATGTGACAGATATGATGGGAAAGAGAAGGAGGTTGACGAGGACAGCGGCAACGATTGTGCCTCCACACACACCCACCCACACACACACACACACACACACACACCCACACACCCACACACACCCACACACACCCACACCCACACACACGCACTTAACCGGCTGAGGGCGATTCGTGGCCTCATCCGCCAGTTTCCCTCTGTCTAGCGCGAATGTACTGTCGCCCGAGCACTCCGTTCACAATCGCTGACGGGTTTGAGGGGGGGAAGATATGTTCACTCGCTGCACAAGTTACACAGTGCATCGTATATGTCTATGTCTGTGAAACGCTAGGCTACAAGCCATCCCAGGATGATATGATATGCCACACCGCCATTTTGACGGTCACTGATTCTGCCTGTATCTACGCCCGATATGTCCGCGCTGCAGGTGGCGG